>VDFB02273005.1:0-13047 GCA_007258455.2 Sequoia sempervirens | reverse complement strand
TTGAGAGGTTGGCCAAACAAATTAATTTTTTGGGCGAGTTTGTGACAATGTTTTGTTGTAGTTTAGATGCATAGAGGATGAAAAATTAAGCTATAGGGTCTGTGTTCATGATTTTAGATGTTATAGGGTGCTCAAAATTTAAACCTAGGAGGGTTTCCAAGGTAAAAAATTAGGGTTTGGGGGGTAAAAATAAGAAATTAGGGTTAATTTTTCCTCATTTTGCACTCTAAGCCTTAGTGAATTCTTGCCTCTAGATATCTTGTTACAACAATTTTCGATTTGTGATGGCGAGGATTCCGGGTGCCCCACACCATGTAGATGCAGTTTGTTCTTTTGGGAGGCCAACTGGTGTAGGCATCGTGGTATGTACCACTTCCTTTCTTTTTTTTGTCTTTTCACATTCGTGTAATTAATTTCTTGATTTTACCTCTATTGTCTCAATTTTATCACTAGCATAGTATGTTTTTTGACCACTTTAGTAAAAATTCCATGCTAGTGTATAATTTGATAACTAGTGAAAAATCTATCCGCTATTATTTACTGCTTATGTAAAAAGTATTCTCTTTTGTTTTTCTTTTAGAAAAGTAATTGCTTTTGTAAAATTTGCATGCTATCATTTGAACCAAATGCTTGTGTAAAATGTAGCCACTTTTGTGAAACCTAGCTGCTAGCGTAAAAACTAACTGCTATTGTACAAAACAAGGCTTCTTTTGTGAAACCTAGCTGCTAGTGTAAAAACTAATCGCTATCATACAAAATAGGGCCACTTTGCAAAAACATGTTGCTATCATCCAAAAAGGGATCGCTATTGTCAAAATTGAATAATTTAGCTATTTTTTTGCAGTCTTAGGTTTGTGATTTGACTTTCTAGCAAATCCTTGACATTGTGGGTTGAATGTTTGTAGGCAGTTCTCAAACCACTATAGTCTAGGGAGAAATGGCCATGATAGTTGTTCGATTTGTTTTTTGGGTTCTTTAAGGTTGAGAGAGACTTTCTTGACATTGTGGGTCTACTACACATATGCTATATGCCCGAGATCCATTGTCATAGGGTGATGATGACCACATTTGTAAATATATGGCATTCTAAGATGTCATCCTTCCATCTTCCTACTATCGAGGTGACAATTGCACTGGAGGATGTTTGGAGGATTCTATGGATCCCCATTCATGGCGAGTAGTTCATATATGATGTCAAGCAGTGTAATCTTTCCATGCAATGAGTACTTGGTGTGCGACAACTATAGGTGGTGGATTCAAAGATTGACTTGTCTTTGTTTGTTTATGGTGTTGATCTGATATCTATGGTTTTAGCTATATTCACTACTGAATTTAACTCCATTTTCTGACAAACGTTTGTTGGTCATTCGACAAACATTTTTCAGACAATCGACGAATTGACGAAAGAATTTTTGTCGCCATTTTTTTGTCAAAATTTTGATGACGAATTAAATGTCGAAATAACGACGCAAATTTGTTGGTCGTCGACATCATAAAATGACTCAGATGTTTGTTGGAATATTGACGACAACTTCGTATATCCACCGACGAATTATAACCAAAATGCAATTGTAATGGCTCTTCCGAAGCGTCGAAACAACACTAGAAGTTAGTCACCATTTTGACGAAATGGGAAAGGAGTTATGACAAAGCCTTTGTCGCAGCTATAGCAACTTTGTTGGACCTTTTCAATGATTTTTCGGTGGCCTTTGTCAAAATTGTGATGAAACAATACAATTTTTTTTAAAAAATATTCGTTGAAATGTACCATCGCAAAGACTCTTGGCAATGACCACCAAAGCCAACCCATCGGTGAGAGATCAATCATCGGCATAGGATAGAAAACTCACTCTGATAGTCCATGTCTTGCTAATGACTTTCGTCGGCAAGACAAACCCAATGTCACACCGATCTGACCTCTTCAGGAGTTTTAAATAGACCTACACCATGTCATCACAGAGACTCTTGGTGATGACCACTGAAGCCAACCCATCGGTGAGAGATCAATCATTGGCATAGGATAGAAAACTCACTCTGATAGTCCATGTCTTGCTGATGACTTCCGTCGGCAAGATAGATCCAATGTCACACCGATTTGACCTCTTCAGGAGTTTTGAACACTGCTGGTTATCAGCAAGACATTCTGAGGGTCTTTCCAATTAAACAAGTGTCTAGGAGCAAGTAAACAGATGGAACCTATTAATTTTCTTATTTTTGGGTTCTTTAAATCATAGAATAGATACCATCTTCTTGTGTATAATATACTTATATTCAGATTTGAATTTGAGACCAATTGTCATTGCACATTCCATTTTACTTTCACAGAGTATTCTATAAGCAATATATTGATAATGCCAAATGATTTTTGGTGTTGTACAACTCTACCTATCATCACAATTCTATTGTTCCCCCTAGAGAATCTTGCAAAGACAAGTTTACAATACCAAGTCAAATAATATGAAAGACTTACTTCCATACAAATTAAATGATTATTCTCACAATGGAAATTGTCTAATCACAACAATAATTCCATGAAAGGCTATCCATGCCTCATAAGAGATGATTGATCATACATACAGACTGCAAGATGCATAGAAAAAGAATTACACTTGAGAACAAACAAGGGCTAACAAGGGAAGGAGTTAAGAAACGTTTGGATTGAAAATAAAATGTGTAGGGAAAATGTTGAGAAGTGTCAAGAGAACAAAGCTTGTAGAACATATTCTTGACCTAATCAAGCTCTTGAACAACTTAAACAAAATTAAAATACTAACACATACATGAGACATGTAATGAACTTCCAATATATGCTATCTTTATCATTAATGCAGAGGTAGGTAAAGGAGAAATAATTATAATTGTAACACTATTCATAGTCCAATAAATTATGTTCGTAATTTGTGTTCAATGGACCTTAGTTTTATCATTATACTGCCCATCTAATACCATATTTTAATCCAGGGTTAAACTATCTCAGATCTAAAGAAGCACCTTCTATTAACCATTTAAAGTACTATAAAATAAGGTAAGACTTTTACTTGAGAAATATTGGGTACACTTGTAGGATTAAAGTTCTCACAATCATCAGGATTTATTGGCAAACAGACACAACCTGCAACATATGAAGTAATGGATGACTACAGGTTAGTGAAATGGTCCTTAATATGTGACTGGTTTGCAAATTGATTGGTAGAAAATAAGGTTACAAACATATCTACATAAAAAATTATGAGGAAAATCTACTATAATCATCAAAATAGATGAAAAGTGCAAAAGAAAGAGATGAGCTACATATCTAGAGCCTAAAAAAATACATGCAAAAAACATAAAAAAAAGAACAAACTAGTTTTTGGATGAATACAAAATGATTCCTACAACAAGTGATTCATATGCTTTCACACTTGACAGGACATTAAGAAGATTTTAGTCTTCCTCTGTGAAATTAACTACTTACAAAAAAAACCTAGAAACCAATATTATATACCTCCATGTCTAGCTGAGGGTAGGTATAAGAGAAAAAAATATTCCTCAATGCAATGCCGAAAAATATCAATGTGTGTGTAGGTTTGTATTACTCAAAATATCATTTCATTGCCTAAGGAAAAATACCAAAGTGATGTTTTAAATTTCAATCTTCACATAGGCTCCCTTATTGCTACACATGCATATACAAGCATTATTCGAGCTCTAAAATATTCAAATATTAAGGATTTAATTAGCTATAAGATGGAAAGTTGTTGTTTAGACATAATCCATCATATTTTACATGTCTTTATTCACTCCTAGCGCTTCAAATAAATTTGTGTAATTGAGACAGAAATGTGAATCTTTTATGACAAAAGAAAATTCTTAAAATGAGGGGGGAGAGAGCAAAGGGTAGGGGAAAGAGAATGCTTGAATGCATAGAAAAGTATAACATTTTGATCATTATAACAATGAAACTAATCTTAAGTTTGAAGCATTAATATCATTTGTGAACATTTATGATCAAGAATGAATGTAGCAGAGAAAATTTTGCATACCTACAGATGGTACAAAAATTTCATGGTTAAGTGGAAGCCTCCCATCAACAACAAGATCCAAATATCCGCGGTATCTATCTCAATCGAGCTCTAAACCCTTCCGTGAGTCACAATTTTTTCCACTAACCTGTTATGCACAAAAGTCAAATTTTAGAGTTATGTCACCACTAAAAACAAAAGAAACAGAGCTTTGAAACCAAATCCACACACAACACAATGTGGTATTCATAAAAATCCATACAAACAAACTAAACTGAAAACATTGGAATGGAAGCAACTTCAAATTATGATGCAGAGCATGGATTCAGGGTATAAAGAATCATTTTTCTACCACCATAGTGAAAAGTTAGCATTTTCTTTCATCTTTGCATATTGGTTTGATGCTTCAAACGATGCATTTATTATATTGAAAAGTGCATTACCTTATTGAGCTTCTCTTTGTTTTGAGAATAGTTTAATATTCTCTACTTAACAGGGCCAACCACATGACGGTGGAAGCTCCTTTGGCCCCTCCCCACCTCACATCACTCTCAATTCCCCATACCCAATCATATAACATTAATCATTCATTCATCCATTAATAGCATATAACATTCATTCATTCATCCATTAATAACATATAACATTCATTTATTAACATATAACATTCATTAATTAACATATTCACATTCTTTCAGTTTTTACATATTATCAAAAATATGGTTGTCATGATATGATTACAATCACCTTTTTTTTTGTTTCTTTTTTAAAGCTAAAAAAATCTGAAGTGGAGTATCATTTTCTAAATCATTTATCCCCCCTTTAGTTGTTCTGCCCTCTGCATGTGATCTTAATGTACGCCTAGTCTTCTGCTCACGACGTGGACACTGCTGCAAGGGGGGGTCTGCTGCAATAACAAAGAAATGTTAAACTGATATGTTTTATTATTATTGTTACAAGTATTTCATTAATTAAAAGAACACTAGAGTGGTTCTCTTTACTTGATGGGTCCACATCATGTTCCTGAAATTTTGTTATAGACTTATGCTCAACATGCTGAACACCCTCTAAATCCTGATTTGCAGTTGAAACACAAAAGGTTACATTAATTAATACACCAATTGAAATTAAATATGTTTAAAAGAACATTAGAGTATTCCTCTTTACCTGATGGGGCCACATCATGTTCCTGATCTTCTCTAGCCTGATCATGCTCAACACGTTGATCATGCTCTACATGCTCTAAAGTTGAAACATGAAAGGTTACATTAATTAATACACCAATTGTAATTAAATATGTTTAAAAGAACTTTAGAGTGGTCCTCTTTACCTAATGGTGCCACATCATGTTCCTGATCTTCTCTAGCCTGATCATGCTCAACATGTTGATCACGCTCTACATGCTCTAAATTACCAGGATGCACACCATGACCTTCATCTATAGGTTGTGCTCCACCCTCACTAGGCTACATTCCAATGTCATGTGCAGTATTATCATTGCTTGAATGTTTAAAACAAATAGGCATGTAATTGATTTATGGTGGAAATTAATATTGAATAGATTGCACAAGTATTCAATTTTAAATAAAATTTATTGAGTTCATTTACCTGTGTCAGATGCAGTGGAAGATTGTGTTTTCCCAACCAAGACTCTTAGGCGTTCAGCCACAACTTCATAGCCTTGCTAGAAGGCAATCTTTAGGTCCTCTTCTATGGGAACTCTGTTGAATTCAGAGCCCTACATTTTTGCATAAGATCATGAATTTTGCTTCTGTGGTGTGATAAAACCAAAATTGTTTCAATTTATTATTTGGATACAATATTTGATTTATTGATACTTACAATTTGTGTGGCTAATTTCATATAACCACCGGAGCCAAGTTTGTGCTACCTGTGTTTTAATAGTCTTTCCTTTGTTTCCTTTGATGTTTCGGGAAGCCTGTGAAAAGTTTGAAATACGTTAGATTATGTAAAAATAAAGAGTAATCAATATATAATTACATTGTTGATAGTATCACATACCTTCCTTGGCCCGGTGGTATCTTTCCTTTTTTCTTTTCAGCCTTCTCCTTTCCATCTGACACCAGGTCATTCCACTCCCTCTCCGGAATCATGGGGGGACGCTCATACTTTTTGTTCTTCTCTAAATGTGACTTATATTGGTCCCTCACATACTTTAGATAGGTACCAGCTTTCTTAAGGACCTTGGTTCAATTGAATATTTTATCACCGAACAACACAACTAAACGGTTAATGCGCTCATCTTTTAAATCTTGATTTTGGGCATTCCAACGTGTACGTATGGTGGGCCTGAAGAGCTCCAATGTAATATCACTTAGATGCTTATAAAAAACATCATTTCCTACAAAATGATCATGGGATCAAGTCTAAAAAGAGCGATCAATAAGTAAATTTCAATTGGATTATATATAATAATAATTAAAACATTTTAAAGTACCTGGGACCTTCTCTATCTTTATGGAAATGAAATCCTCGGTCACCACAAATGTGACCGGCAATGTTCCTGTACTAGTAATACGGGAAGATCCAGGAAATGTTGCTAAAATATCACCAATACTAGTGGCCTCTACATCCCCAAGTACATGCCCTGATGCATGTTCTAGCATGTGTTCGTTGCCAGAGGGTGCACTAACAGATGCTTGCATGGTATGTGTGTCCAACATTTCAGATGACAATATAGGCATGGATGATGGGGTCAGATGATGTGATGTATGCACAAGAAGATTAGGATGGACACTTGTACCAACCCCTACTCCTCAGGTAGCACTTGCAGTACCCTGGTCATGGCCAGGAGCATCATGAGGACGCAAAAAATCTTGTAAAAACAACACATATTTTAGTTCATGACATAAAAGAGTACAAAATATAAAACCATGAATGAACTTATGTTATAATTAAAGACCTTGTGAATGCTTACTTGCAAGTTTTGTGATCTCTCAGTCAATATTTTAACCCTCTCTCTTATCTCATTTGTTTGAGGCACTATGAATAAAAACTTAAGGATTTATTAATTGCATTTTTTTTGGGTCTTCCTTATCATATCGAGAGGGTTTGTTGAATAAGTGATGTCATCATCACATAATATTGACTGCATCTCCCTATGGATGCTCTCGTCTACTGCTGGTGCCTTTCCCTAATCAGTCGACTACAACAAGAATATTAAAAACATTATTGAAATTAACCCAAATAACTTATGAAAAAATATAATAAGTAAGAGCAATTTTGCTCCATATCTAATTTGTACAATTACAATGAGGAATTAAAGCCTGTCGAGGAGTAAAGAAGCACACGAAGATACATCATGATCACATTATGCAGGGGCGAGGATCAGCTTCTCATAGCTCCACAATCAATGTCAGAAATTTGTAGCCAAAAATTAAATATAAAGAAGAAACATTAGAAATAGAAACCAATGGGCTTACGAAAAAAACACCAAGAATAAAATAATATATTGAAGTCATTAGTGGAGGTTGGAGTAAAAAATGAGTACATAGTCACGTACCACCCCATAATGCTTGTGTTTGTAACTAAGTGATTCAAATTGTAGCCGATTAGCAACTCTTCCCTACTTGATTATTGATTTGCTCCTTTTAGCATACAAATACCACCCGGTTTCCCTCGCGCGCCTCAGATATGCAATTGGGTTGCTTATTTGTTGACCCAGGTCATGTACTATTTATAAACCCTACAATATTCCCTGATGCTTTTGGCCTTCTGCCAATGTACATAGCCACTCCTTTATTTTGATCCTTATCTTTTAGGCTGTATATAATTTGTTGGCAGTGCATACCTACGCATACTTCGTGTATATCGAGCCAGCTGCATCCAACCTTTGTAATTGTAATGTTTAGGGTTTGACATACTCCATCAATACAGTAACTTTTTCATAGCAGACCTTTATACCGTCCATGCAAAATAGGCCCCAAACCATGTAATGACAATGGTGCTATGCGATATATCCTCTAGTTGACACAAAAATTAGTGTTTATTGGAGGAAGTTCCTTGGGTACCCATTGTTTATGTAGATGTTTATACCTCAAGGGCACCTTGACGTCGCCTATGCTCTCATCATCATAGGAACATGACCCCCTTCAGCAAGAAAAAATTCCATGCATTTACATAATTTTCTTCTAATCTTTTGACCTCTAGTTGATCTCCCTTTTTTAGACATACTAAATGTCTTGCTTTCCTCTTCTCTTCCTGAATTTCCCTTAGTTGAGGATGATAGATCTGAAAAATACCTATTTGGTGGTACCTGCACTCATAAGGATGTTGGATGAAGTTCTTTCATGGTGATGTGATCCCAAGGTGAAGTATGATTAATCTATCATTTCATGGCTAAATTCCTGAGTTATGAAATTAATCGAGGTCTTGATAGATTGCATGTTATTGTTACTACCATCCAAATGTGTCCATTACAAATCAAATCTACTTAGCTTTTAACTCCCCAAACTTTGTAACAAGTGTTAAATGTGACTATGATGCACAGGTTACACAACCAAGGCCTCAAATGTGTTCTCTAATTGTAATCAAAGGACTTTTGCTCTTTATTCAAGTAAATAAACTTGAAGGGAAACACCACCAAGTGGTTTATTGGGCACCTACATGACTATAAATAGTAGCAAATTTACATTTAATTTCCATATGTCTAAGTGTGGTTAGCGGGGGAGGGAGTGTGTACTAGGCCTAGTTAAGTCATCATAAGTTTATGCTTTGGCAATAATTTTTTTTTTTTAAGTCATCTTAAATCTTCCTATGTGTCTAATTGCTGGGAGACTTTTGGTATGTTTTAAGCTAGGATGATTGATGAAAGAGCCCAAAGATCCTTTCTCCATGGTATCCAGGTACACATAGTAGCGGTATTCTCTTATACGGTTGGACATGATTTAAATAACTTAGCTAGGAATTATTCATTTTAGCTAAGGTTTTCTGATAATGCCATCATTGGAAAAGTATGATCAAATTCTTCTATTATGAAGAATTGGTCTATGTGCCTCTAGTAATCACTATACATGTTTTTAAGGATAAAATGACTAATTGCATTAGGTAGGAGAGAATCAACTTTGAGTTCTTCAAAGATTATATTCCTCTATTCATAATTTTTAAGGGTTGTGTGTGGAGGAGGTTATCACTACCAAGAAAGGAGGAGAGCTTTCCTTGTGATGGAACTTCAAAATTTTTCTCTTTGTATTCCATTTTTATCTTGCCTTATGTCTTTGGTCATCTATGGTGTTTGGGAAAGGCCTAAGGTTGGGGTTTTACCTTTGTCTTCATGTAAAACCCTAGTGTTTATCTTACACCTTGGGTGGGATCTTTTGGGCCATTACTTTTTGGGGAGGGTTTTAAAACAACTTAAGCCCCATTGTTTCATCTAGGATGGGCCCCTTTTGATTTATCGTTTTATTTCCTTCACCTAACTTTATTATTTCCTAAGTCTTGGATGGTCCTGTGCTCCCTTGTTTAAAAAACAACTTATGTCATTGTTTATCATCGGCCTAGTGATGTCCCCTCGTTCTTTTAATAAATGTTTTATATTTTGTAGAGGGACAAGTTTGTGTGACTGTAGATCAATTATCATTTGATCTCAGTCATTCCCCGCCATCCTGTGATGACCCCACCACAATGTTTTGGTTGATTGCGATATCACAAGCGAGCACCATGTGTCTCATTTAATGGAGCCGAAGAGATGATAGAAATACTTTGATACATTTATCTGGTTTTAATACATTATGTAGTAGGTTACTAAAGCATTTATGAGATGCACATGCTTCAAATCAACGAAGATGTTATAATCTCGGTAGGAAAGGTGCTTGATGGTTAATGATAAAGCTGGTGATTATGTTGAACGAATAGGATTACCGATGGTTGAGATCCACAGTTGCCCGCCATAGCATGATCAAAAGTTGTGAGGTCTTTATCGATCACGATATTGCAGGCGAGCATCATGTGGATTTCCTTGGCAACACATAGTATGGTGGGACCTTATTTCCATGATGGAGATTGTGTCAGTTTGTTTTGAAGGCAGTCATTCGATCATCCAACCAAAGTGAAGGATTGACGACTAGTATTTGAATCTGCATCAAATGTGATTACAAGGTTCTATTATGTAATTTCATATTTCTGTTTAGCCTTCCTAGAGAACTAAGTGTTGAAGAGAGCCAAGATACAAACACCAAACAGATGGCATATAGGTCATTTGTAGCAGACAATGAATTTTGATATACAAAGACTCAAATTTATGTATTTTGATGGAGTAAATGAAGATATCTAAGTTGCAGATTAAGATTTTGGTATCATCTATTTGTTAAATTTATGCAGTTATTTGAGTGTCTCCATTCTGATGCTTCTCTATTGTTTAAATTGATATAACAAGTTTATACTTAGTTTATCATTGTACATTTGTTATATATGTGTGATCTGGTTATTCGGTTCTCTAAAGTAGGGATTAAAATCTTCTAATCAATCACAAAATTTGGGAAGTGTTACTTGGATTAATAAGAAGAATCACATAGCTGGAATTTCCATTCTATCTCAAGAAGAGTTTGTCAATTATTCACTTGCACGTTTACACAAGTTGTAAACAATTTTTGTGCCTGACAGTTTGAATTATTGCCATTATTGAAATCCACATTTGCAGATATTCATTAGACTCCATATACCCAATAAGGCACTGGTCTCCCCTTGTATTCTTTTATAATTTTCATTATTCTTATTTATTTTACACTTACATTTACAAATACACATACATATGCATTTACTATTTTCATTTATTTCTAATGTACTTTAATAGTTTGATTGATTTCATATTATATGTGTTGAAGACGTTAGAATTTCAATTACATTAATTTATGGATATGTTGTATCTATAACACTACAAAACCATAGGCTCTTTGCATTTACACTTGCATTTAGAAATACACATTTATATACATAGATATATATTTCTTTAATGATATGTTGCATTTATTGTTCTAGGAGAGCATCCAGTAATTCCATTTACATTTACATTTAGAAATACATATACATACATACATACAAACATACATATATATACATGTGTGTGTGTGTGTCATTTATATTAAGTGTTAAGAAAAAAACCATTAGGTCTGCACATGGATAAAAAATCATAAAATCAGATCTCCCATACATATTTTGTTGAAACCTAGGCTTGAACCTCTCATTTCACATGCTTTTCTTCACAAAAATCTTGAGGACAACAGCTATACCTTCTATATTTCTCATCCTACGCCCTATTCATGCATCCTACAATTACAACAGTATCCATGGGCCCTCTTACACAAGCTATAGTAATCACAAAAAGTGTAAGATCCCATTTATAACATGTTTGGACTACAAAACCCTCAAAAACATGGTAACCAGGCTATATGCTTCAATGTTCTGTATAAGGATTTGATAAGTAGTATTGTAGGTGGATATGTTTAGTATAAAGATTTGATAAGTAGTATTGGGTTAGAATACTTATTGATGAGATTGTAAAGCAATGTTATCAAGGATCTTTATATGTTGTGTGTTAAATCTGTCATAAACCCTTAGATGCTTATAAATTTGACTCCTCCAATGGATATATGTCACTGATATAAGTTGTACTTATTTGTATGGTTCAGTATTTGTTTTCCTTTACCTAGAGCTTGCTAAAAATTGCAAATCAATGACTATCTTATACTATGAAATGTTGTTGTAGTTATCTCATGCTCCAAATAGTTGATATATTGATAAACAACCAATTCTATTCAATATTATCCTATTATGTTGAGCTATTAAATGAGATTATCTATTGTTGTTAATGTTGTTTATGATGATGGTGCAGAGGTTGTAAACGCATTAAGGGATCACCCTCCCAGGTCTTGCAGAGCCCAAAGTGTAGGAGGTCTTTAAAATCTTCATCAGTTGGTCCAGGTCCTTCAAGCTACCCTTTATTGGAATTGGCAATTCCATAGGTAGATTAGAAGATCAACTTGCTTACTATAAAAACAACCAACACCTTGCATATGTTTGTGGTGGAGGTATTAAAGAAGAATTGTATGCCTTGATTTCCATTCATTAGATCTACCTTAGCCTAGCATATACTTGGGCTAAGTCTACAATTGCTTCAGACTCATGCAATGAAGGCTATGTGTGATGAAATCCTAGACCTCAACCAAGATGTGGGTAGATTATGGGAGTTTTTCCAAGACTCGAGGTTGGTCGATAAAAATGTGAAAGACTAAGCTATTTTATTTTTTCTGTCTTATCTTATACCATTTTATGAGAATGGGGGTGCCAATGTACGAGATCTTTGGAAACTAGGCATGAAATTGCAGGTTAAAGAGAATGGGGGTGCCAAATTTATAGTACTCATTGCCCCTTGGTCATCGATTTTCCTTGAGTTCCCTCAACCTCGTCCTCGGCATAGATATTGACCTTTTTTTCACTCCTCCAAACTCTTCATCGACGCTGATATTGACCTTGTTTTCACCCCTCCAAACTCTTCGTCAGCGTTGGTATTGACCTTGTTTTAACTCCAAACTCTTCCTCGACACTGGTATTGACCTTTCACTTCTCCAATTTGATGAGCTACAACCTGGTTTCATTAGGTTTTACAGTATGTTAATTAAATTGAAAATTTTGGCGCCATTTAGCTAGGTTTTAATATTCTACAATATAGTTAAGTATATATTAGCTATATTTTACATAATAAATAATATAATTATTCAACTTATTATAATTGTATATTATATTCTTTAACAAAATTATTAAATATGTATAAAATTATTATAATTAATAATTAATAATAAGTATATTTTTATATAATACAAGAAATATATTTAATATAATAGTAATATATATTAATATGAGAGAGAGAAACTAAATTTTGATTGGTTGTTTCATGTCAATAATCCAAGGATGGCATGTGTCCTTGAGGAGTTATGCTCAAGGTAGCATGCCATTTGATTAAAGATATGATAATTCTCCTTTAAGACCTCTTCAATGTACCCATTGCACACTTAAGGAGACAAAGATAAAT
>VDFB02273004.1:0-31218 GCA_007258455.2 Sequoia sempervirens | reverse complement strand
ATTCCCATTCTTCTGGTTGATACCTTGTTTCTATTAGAAGTCCATAGTTACGAGACTCGGACTCGGCTCATACTCGGCGAGGGTGACTTGACTCGGTGACTTGGCGACTCGGGACTCGGACTCGGCGCAAACTCGGCAAAATGAAAAAAAGTTGAAAAACCCTAGAAATTTAGAGATTTTTAAGGATTTAAAATTTGTTTCAAGCACCCTTTATTGAATACAACACAAATAAAAGCAAATTTGATCACATGCACAAGAATACAACTATCACATAAGTATAAAGTACACAAATTGTAGTTGCGCTGCTGAAGGAAATAGCATACTTAGATATATAAAATTAGTCAAATGTATACAAAACTAATGGAATATGAAATCCATGACATTAAATGTTCCAAACAAATATGAAATATCAAAACAATAACTACAAGTCTATAGCTCAAAGGAGTTTGCATCCTTCCTATGAAGGCATCTAAGGTGGGTCCTAGATGATGTAGCAACTACAACCATTGTCTTTGCTTGTGACTCCATGCCACCCTCACCAACATTAGTTGTGGATATGTTTGCTCACGCTTTAGCCTCCTCCTCTGCCATGGTTATAGCCCCAACCTCTCTATTTTCCTGGTCAACCCAATCAAGGTCCTCATCACTAACACAAGTATACATCGATCATATAAGTATAAACACAAATTGTAGTTGAGTTGCCCAAGGAAATAGCACACTTAGATATATAGTCAAAGACTCAAATGTATACAAAAATCATCGAATATGAAATCCATGACATCAAATGTTCCAAACAAATATGAAATATCAAAAGATTCAAAACAATAACTAGAAGTCTATGGCTCAAAGGGGCCTGCATCCTTCCTACGAATGTGTCTAAGATAGGTCATGGATGATGCAATAGCCATAATATCAAGTATTAGGGAAATTGCCCTAATGGGATTGAGGGGTAGTGCCCTTTGTGGGGGTGTAGGCATAGTGCCTCTAGTGGGGTCGATGGGCAGTGCCCCTCGCGGGGGTCTGGGGGCAGCACCCCCAGCGGGGCCAAGGGCAATGCCCATTGCGGGGGTTTGGGGGTAGCGCCCCCAGCTGGGTCAAGGGGCAGCACCCCTTGCGAGGGTCTAGGGGGGTTTGGGGGCATTCACAATGAGTAAGAAAAATACAAGTTTTAACTTTAAATTTCAAGTAATTTTTTGTACTTTTCAAACCCTGCCTATTGTCGAGTCCTACTGATAAGACTCTCTTGGACTCGGCAAGTCTGGCGAGTCCACCAAACTCAGCGAGTCCAGCTAGGACTCGGCAAGACTTGGCCGAGTCCGAGTCTGAGCCCCCAGGACTCAGCCAGGGTGACTCGACTTGAGACTCACCGAGTCTTGGCGAGTCTTGGCAGGTCTCGTTACAATGATTAGAACTTTTAGAGCATACAACCGAAGAATATTGTTCTTATGGGTATTCCACTAGTTTGTGGCATTAAAAATTTATGTATGTCGCAATGCATGTAGTCTCAATTCTTCCCTATCAAAGGTTCTCTCCATTTCTTCCAAATATGTATTGAGATCTCCTACACTTGAGTATTTTGGTAACTTAATATGTGAAATTACATGTGAAATATGATGCATATGTTGTGATTTTTGGATGGTAGGTAGGCTATGGGGTTCAAGTGAGTTTAGCGTGATTAGCGGTGGATTTGCGTTATCTATGCTGAATTGTGGTCGGTTTTTGGGTGTTTCAAGTGTCATAAACTAATTTCTAAAGTCCCTAATTTTTCGGGATTGTAACTCTGGTTCCTTTCTTAGCCAAGCATTTAAGACATCTTCACTATCTATGCTATCATTACTACCATTAATATCTATTTCCCCTTCGGAAATTGGTTCTATTGGCTCTTGTTTAGGCAATTTTGCTAATGAGTACAATATTTTGGAATCTTCATCATTATCGTTATGTGAAGTATCTTATCGTCATCTACGAAAGATAACTTTTCCTACTTGGAGTCCATAATGCCATTGGAGTTTACAAACCATTATAATCCAAGGAGTGCAATGAAAGTGTAAAAAGGTTCTTTAATCTCGAAGTCTATTGTTTCTTTTATCCCTAGTATGTTGACTTCTACATTTTTCCTAGTTAGCTTCCTATTGATGATCCATCTACTAGCCTATATTGTAAGGGATTTTGTATAATTTAGGTTTTCCTAGTTGTTCCCATACCCTTTTAGGAAGCATATTGACATTTAATCCCAAGTCAACCATTACCTATTTAATATTCCTATGGCTAATATGTGCATCAATCATTAAAGGCTTGGTTTTCCAAGATTCAGATGTTTTCATTATTTTTCAGACATGTGGTTTGCTAACTATTTGTTTATTCCAATATTTAGAAAATTGTTTTAATTTTTCAACAAGATTGTTTTGTTGTGCCAATTTGAGGTTAGTGATATTAATGAGGCATCAGCTGCGATATTATTCTTTCCTTTAACATATTTGATATTGAAATCATAAGCTTGTATCTTGCTCACCCATTTATACTGCCTATCATTCAAATCGATTTAGGAAGAACCTTAGACTGTTATGGTTTGTCTTTACCACAAATTTCCCACAAACCAAGTGTTGTTTAAACTTTGATCATGCATGCATGATGGCAAGCATTTCTTTCTCATAAATAGAGTAATTCTTCTCAAATGCTATTGGGTGTTTATTTTGCATTAATACTGCTCCAATGCATTCTACTTCAAATGAGAGCAAGAAATCGGAGCTGGCTAGTACGAGACAGGACCTCATTACCTATTTGAGTTTTTCAAAAGCTCTTTGTGCCTCCTCACTCCATGAACATGCTCCTTTCTTAGTTGAGTTCATTAGTAGGGCAACCAATCATGAGAACTCTTTGAAAAATATCCTGTAATAACTATAGAATCCCACAAATCCTCTTAAATGTGATGAAGTCTTAGGTTGAGGCCAAACTACTATCGCCATAATCTTCTCCTCATCTACACTAAAACCTTAGGCACTAATCTTATGCCCTAAATACAAAATCTTTGTCATTCCAAACTCAAATTTAGATGCCTTGGCAAATAGTGACTGCTGCTCAAGTATTCCTAATACCTCATATATATGTTTTAAGGTGTCCTCCCAAGTTTTACAATAAATCAATATATCGTCAAAGAAGACTAAAAGAAATTTCCTTAAATACTTACTAAACACTTGGTTCCTACAAGAATGGAACGTAGCTCGAGCATTAGTCAACCCAAATGGCATGACTAGGAATTCAAAATGCCCAAAGTGACATCTGAAAGTTGTCTTGTGAACATCTTCCTTTCTCGTTCTTATTTGATCGTACCCGAAATGCAAATCAATCTTAGAGAAATATACTACTCCATGGAGTTCATCAATCAATTCATCAATTCTAGGGATAGGATAGCGGTTCTTGATAGTCTTTTTATTGAATGCCCTCTAATCGACACACATCCTCATAGAACCATCCTTCCTTCTTTTTTACAAATACTATGGAAGAAGCAAAAGGACTAGAGTTTGGTTGTATATGTCCCATATCAAGCAATTCTTTAATTATTTTCTCAATTTCTTTCTTATAAGTTCTTGAATGATGATATGGCGTAGTGATGACTAGTTTGGAACCTTCCTCTAACTCAATGACATGCTAAAACCCCTTATCAAGTGGTAGTCTTGGTGGAATATCACCAAATACCATGTTATCCTTATTCAAAATGAGTTGAATATCTACATCAATGGCTTGTCCATTTGCGGTTGATGTTTCATTCATAATTAAACACTATGCTACCCAATCTACTTGTCACCCAAGAAAATATCTCTTCGTTCTCTTTGCAGTAACAACCCTTGGAGCTCCATTAGACAAACCTTGAAGAACCACATTTTTACCCTCAATTTTGAATTTAAGTTCCATAGTTTGATAATTTTGCGTGAATTCCTCAAGTGAGTGTAACCATTGTACCCCCAAAACCACATCTATCTCGCCAACACTTACCACATAAAACTCATCACAATCCTTGTGCCTACCCAAAGTGATGTCAAGTTGTATCATTTGTGTGCAAGGAAGAGTAAATCCATCCGCCATAACCACATTGAATCCTTCAAAGTTATTTGTCTTGAATTTTAACCTATTCACTAACCCCATCAATGAAATTACGAGTAGCCCCATTATCAATCCAAATTGTTACCTTATGTCCTTGAAATACTCCTCACACTTGAAAGGGGTGATATCTAGGTGCTCCTAAAAGTGTGGCGAGAGTACCTCCAGAAGGCTTCTCTACTTCCCGATCCTTATGCTCAAACACCTCCAAAATACCCTCAAATTTGGACCATTCCTCTTCTAAACTCTCCTCTGTTACCACCTCTATGTATCAAACTCGTCCTTTTCCTAAGCATCTATGCCCTAGCTCCCATAGCTCTCTACAAATAAAGCATTTTTTTTGCCTTTGGTTGCGAAATATCCTTCTAAAAAAGTTGCTAATGTGATCCTAATGGTACATTCTTGTGGATAGGTCTTGGTTTTAAATGTGGTGTCTTCCAATTTTAAAGCCCTTCGAATAGCATCTTGTAGAGATGATAGTTCAAAATCTCAGACCAATCCCCTAAGTGATTCTGAAAGCCCTTCAATAAATAAAAACTTGAGTCTTTTCTTGGTAATATATGGCACCATGACTGAGATCCTTTGAAATTCTACTACAAATTCTTCTATTGTACCTTGTTGCCTTAATTATGTCAACTCCTTAAAATGTATCTTCAGGTCTTTTCTATCAAACCATTCTATAAGCCTTTGTGTGATGTTGACGTACCTTACAATTTGTTGATGCCCTTGTGTCCATGATGCCACCATTCATGTGTTGTTCCTTCTAAGTGAAGAATGGAAAATTTAACAGCTTCGTCTTCTGTCATGAGGCTAAGAGAATGATAGGTATCTAGTTTTTGGACCCATGCTCGTGCAGTGACCTTCCCTAAACCATCAAAAGTGAGGAGAGTCAACTTACTTAATATTTGCTGCAAATCTTTGTTGGGTTGTCTTTTTTCTCCTCTTCAAATATTTCATGATCTTGCATTATAATATTGTATAAATGGAATTTGTCTTCTAAGGTCTGGATCATGTCTTGAGAATGCATCTATACATTCATCAGTCATTTGCTGCCATATTTGGTTCTTCTTCTCCGCGTGACTACTCATCTCTAGGTAAGAATGCGGGTTGTGTTATTCTAAGTGGGGATCCAAATAAAGTTCTATTGTTATTTTTTGATTGATTTGAGCTACTACCATCTCCTCCATTGGTTTGTGTAGCCCTAAGAGAATTGATTGTATTAATCATATTTTGAAGTGCTTGAAGGAGCAATTATGTTGTTTGTTCTTGTTGTTGCACATAAGCCTTCAATTCATTCTCTTGTTCTACCTCACGATCACCCATTCAATCTTTTCCTCTACTTCTAATTTCGTTGTTAGTTGCATCTAGTCTTTTCCTTTGTCTTTCCAAGGCCCGTTCAACTCTTTGCCTCAACTGCATAAACTAATTTTTAAACACATAGGCTAGCAGGATCAAAGCTCTGATACCAATTGTAACATCTCATTCTAGAATTTCCTTATTTCTGCTTTAAATAAATATCCCACTCACAATAAGGCTTGCATAATTAATTACAAATATTAATTTATCCTTACACTATAATTTTTATATATATTTCAGATTTAAAATTTAGTAATATAATTCTGAAAAATACAACTTATTTTTGAATACCTCTTGTAATCTTCTTGCAATTTGCAGCAATTTTATTTGTACAAATGTCTTGAAATATTCTTGCAAAAGTTAAGGGTTTTTGTCCACTAACTTCATGAAGAAATTAAGGGTTTTCATCCTTGGATTTCTGGTCTATGAGGGGTTTCGTCCTCAAGATTGCTGAATCAATGATTTATATTCCATGAAGGAAAAATAAATAATTATCTCTGTCGAATTGCCTTCCTTCCTCTTGATAAAACTTCCTATATACCTCTCTCCTCTCAATAGTCATAACCCTCTAGATGTCCCTTAGCTTTTAGTTAATCATTATTTATTATTTGTTTTTAGGAATTGCAAGTGTTAAGGGTAAATGCGCCACATTATATCTAGCTTACCAAATCGCTCTCCTAAAGGCAGCATTTTCGAAAACGAAACTTTTCATAAACGGAATCTGAATCGAATCGCTCAAGAATTGTACAAGAATCGTTTTTTCCTGTGTTCCACGCCCTGTCGGGGACGGGGACAAGGGGACGGCAGGGGATGCGTTTCCAGAACGTTTCCTAAGGGGCAATTTTTAGGGGACGGCAAGGGACGGCGACATACAAAATACATATATATATATATGATTTTTTCAAAATTTATTAATATATTAGAGAGAGGGAGGGAAAGAGAGATAGATATGTCAATAAATTAATAATTGATAACAACAATATCAATATGTAAGTAAATCGCGAGAGTAGTACTATAACAGCATAAGAAATGTCATTAAAGCATTATAAAATTTATCACAGCAGTATCAAACATCAATAAAACCATGGATTATCAATATCCAAATGTCTCAAACATGTATCTAGAAGTCTTAAAGTTCTAACATGAAAATCAATATATTAAATACAACAGTCTATGAAATTAAGCCTCATTCGGGCTATGAATATCCAAAGACTTAGAACTATCTGAGTAACTATCATCCTCTGGCAAGAGTGGATTATCCAATGGTAGCCCGACCAATCCTGCTTGCACCTCCTCCTCATCAATTTGCCTAACATCCTCAGGATCAACATCCCATCGTGCTGCTGGAGTCTGTCGATACTCAGTAGTTTGTCGGTCCTGAAGTCTCAAGGCACTGTGAACTGCAACTAATTTCTCAGCTCGTTTTGAAGTAAGCCTGTTTCTCTTAATGGAGTGGATGAAGCCATAGGTGGACCAATTCCTCTCTGCAGCAGAGGAACTAGCAATCTGTGAGAGCAAACGGATGGCAAATTGTTTCAAATCCGGTGTGTCCTTCCCATGGAATTTCCACCATCCAATGGGGTTGTTCTGTGCCATGGTCGCCCTATCCGTCCTAGCCTGGTTTGTTGAATGTAGGACCCTGAAGATCAGAAAACATAAGCCATTGCTCTCTAAGAATGGTTGCTTGCTCATTGGCATACATTTTACGAAGGGCTGTTGTAAGCCCCTCTATCACCTCGTCATCCTCAGAAGGAAGCATTCAGCCAGGCCTAGGTACATACCACTTCGGATTAAGAGCATAGGCAAGCATATGAAGAGGGGTATTCATTGTGTTCCACCACTTTGTCACAATAGGCCTAATATGGTCCTCATAAAAACGCATCTCAGGATCCTTTTTACGAATATCTTGCTTCATTTGGTCAAGCATGCTATCAAAAGTCTCATATATCTCTCCCAAGCTAGGAGAGTCTGTATCTGCATACCGGATTACCGCAACAACTGGTGATGTGAAAGAGCAAATATACCTACAAAAAAACAAATTAAAAATTAGAACTTTTAAAATACAAAGACTAAAGTAAAACAAAGTGTAAGTGTAACAAATTCAAAAACAATTTAAATTTTCAGATTTCTTACTTGATATTGGCCCACCAAGTTTCATTCAGTACTCTATCTCTCACTTCCTTGCCTTCACTTGTCTTCGATAGAGTCCACCTTTTCCATTCTGCACAAACAACCATGGCTTGTAGAGCATCTTGGACCTCCAACATCCTCTCCAACAAAATATAGTAGCTAGCATATCTAGTCTCAACTAGTTTGAGGAATTCTTTCTTTGAATAAGATCGGAATAGTGCAAGTGAAGTTTGATGGTTACATACAAACATTTGTATGTTTCTAGCCTCTATAACTGCTACCTTCACCCAATCTATTTTGCCAATGTCTTTCAAAGCATTATTCAAAGCATGTACGCAACATGGAGTCAAAAAAATGTTTGTAAGCACTCTCAACCATCAAACCAACTAGCTTACAAACACGAGAGCTGAATCTGTCACAACCTGCACAACATTAGAAGGCCCAACCTGCTCTATGGCCTCCCTCAAAATGCCAAACTGAAAATCAGCATCCTTAAGCTTCCCAGAACAATCAATAGCTCGAAGAAAGTATGAACCAGCAGGGCATGTAACAATAACATTAATGAGTGGCCTATGCCGAATATCACTCCACCCATCCATGACAATGGAACAACCAGTCCTAATCCATGTTTGCCTCATCTCCTCCATCATCATGGTAGCTTTTGCATATTGTTTGTCAAGGAGGGAGGTGCGCAATCTATGTTCTCCAGGGGGGGCATAAGAGGATCCAACTGCCAATATTTCTCTCACCATTGTTTTGAAATAAGGTGACCTTGCCAAATGAAATGGAAGAGCATGTGCATAAAAGAATTTGGCCATTGCATCATCAGCTTGCTCACGTTTTTACACATTCATTAACCCCATGACTGAAGCTTTCTCACTTGCTTTCCTCTTCCCTCTATCACAACTCTCTCCAACTGATACATTGGAAGAGCCTTGCAAATCAGCTAATGACCATTTTTTATTTTGAATGGTAACCATTTGGTCCTCACTTACCCCAGCCAAATTTGCAAATAGAAGCTGCTGCTCCAATGTTATTGCCCCACAAACTCTAACACCCTTTCCACAGTCACCCACTAGATGGCCTCTAATTCTAGTATAGCTCCCATGGTAATGAGTTTTACAAACATGACAAAACCATTTCCTGCTGCCCCCTATATTTTTCTTCTTGTTGGTGGTCACATCTGTGGCAAACTGACGCAATGGTTTATTCTTGTTGAAAGGGCCTTTTGCAAACTTTTGAAGAGTGGGTATAGGGCATGCCAAATGGTCTGAAGAAGCATGGGTTGGATTTTCAGAAGTAGAAGAAGGGTTTACTAGCATTTCTGTAACTTCATTTTCACTGTCAGTATTCTCAATCTCATGATCACTGCCACTATTGCTATCGCTGCTCATTTTGGGTGCTTTTTTTTTGTTGAAAGCCTGAAAATTTGTAAAACTAAATATTAAAATAATAAATTTAAAATTATTAAAGTTTAAAACTTTAAAACCTTGCATTCTCTGAGCATAAAATTAAAAAATCCCTATGGCTACTTTTTAATTTTATGCTCAGAATAACAGAGAGTCCCTTGCATTCTCTGTTATTTTGAGCATAAAATTAAAAAGTAGCCATAGGGCTTTTTTAATTTTATACTCAGAATAAAATAAGGGTTTTAAAGTACTTTAAAACTTTAAAAATTTCATTTTAAAAAATAAATTAAAAAGACATTAAAAATTTACAAATTGAAAATTGAAAAAACAAAACAAAATATTAAAATAATTATTTTTAAAACTCAAACTACCTGTTGCAGCTGCAAATGTAGCTGGAGAAGGGCACCGCTCCCAGTATGAGATTACAAAATGAAAATAGTAAATACAATATTTATTATTTAAATTTCAAATGGCCATTGCTTCCTTCCTCAGTCGCCGTCGCTTCCTTCTTCAGTCATCGTCGCTTGCTTTCAAAGGGTTTCCAATGGTCGCCGCCTCCCAAACTCTTTGCGTGCCTCAGAAAGCTTCGTCCATCACAGATTTTAGGGTTTAAACTTTAAACTTCAGTCGCTGGTTAAAATGTCCGCATAAAATCGTAAAAATAAAAATGCAATTTCGGATTTCATTAACTTTTAAGTTTTAATATTTGGTGGTTTTGACTTTAGCCCAAAGTAATAAAATATTTGCCTCTGTTGGGCCCCGACACAAGAAATGAGCTTAAAAAAAATCATTTTAATCTTTTTAAATCGCATTTTTATGTTTTCTTCATTTAAGCTACGAGGGACGGCTAGGCATCCTCGGGACGGATAGGGGACGAATAGGTGTCCTCAATCCGCACCGGGGACGATGGAACGTTCCCTGTATGCAGGAAACGTTTCCTAGCGTTTCCTAAGGATTTTCACTTTCGGGGACGGCAAGGGGACGTCCCCTTTGCGTCCCCCCCGTCCCCGGGACGGCAAGGGACGGGGACAGGGGGTTTTGGAGCAAGGGACGCGTTCCCGTGTAACACAGGTTTTTTCGCTTGTGGGTTTGATTCAGACTTGGCAAAAACGATTTTGGCTGTTTCAGCTAGTGATGTGGTGATTCCGTTGCATTTTTTGACCTATTTCAACCCGCATCTGACTTTTTTTAATTGATTTTTGCGAATTTAGGGCAATGGAAACGAATTTCGCATGTTTTGTTTGGTGTTTTACTTCATTTTCTATGGTCGTTTTATTTCTTCTTTTCTAGCGTTTTACTTCATTTTCTATAGTCATTTTATTTCTCCTTTTCTTTGGCATTTTACTTCATTTTCTTTGTCATTTTGTTTTCCCTAGGCATTCTCTTTTCGTGACTGCAAAAAACGTGCCCGTTTCATTTTCCAGTTCCCTTAGCACACAGAAAACGTGTGGCATTTGCACGGACTGAAAAGGAGAATCCGCGCTAAGGTAGTGTTTTTTCATTTTTGTTTTATTTTTAATTTTTTCTTTTTTTTTTTTTAATTTTTTTAAAAAACATTAAAACACTATATTTTTTTATAGTTTGAGTTTAAATTTTTTAATGTTTAAACTTTAAAGGAAACACTAAATATAATTTTTTACATATTTATGAAAATAATAATATATAATATATATAATATAAATTTATCATAATTAATATATAATTTTACACAATTGATATTTTTGATTTCATAATAATATATAAAATTTATTATTTTACAGTTTGGCTTATAGTCTTATTACTTATATAAATAAATTGTTAATAATATATTAATATATTATTTTTAAAATATAATATTCATATATTATAATTATATAATTTAACAAAATTATAATTTAATGTTTAGATTTAGAATTTAGAATTTTAGATAAGTTTATTATTCAATTAATTAATTTAATCAAACTTCTCTTAACGATTTTTAAATTTGAAATTGTTACTTGCAAGTTTGTTGCGCATAGAGATTGTTTCTACTTTCTAAATATCATGGCAACAAGTTCAGCTTTCGTCAGCAATACTAATCCCTCATTCAATATTGACTCGGCTTCACCCCTATGGAGACATGTAGAAATAGTAGGGCGAGTTTTAGGTGGGGGTACATGTGTTTGGATATGCCCTGGGTGTGAAAAGAAATACACTAGTTCCTACAACTAGGTGAAAGCGTATTTGTGTGCAATTTCTGGGAAGGGAATTAGACCATGTCCAAGAAAAAATATAATACCCATACCACCTACCAAAATAGCAAAATATATTACCGAGCAAGAGGAAGCAAATGCAAGGGTTCAAAATAGAATGGGGCATCCATTGAGTATAGAAAGGGGCTCAAAGAAGCCACCTACTTCTTCATCTCACACACATAGTGGTCGCCCTAACATTGTAGTAGACATAGTGGTTGCCCTAACATTGTAGTAGAAAGCCATCCCTTTTTGAGAATAAATGAAGTTGAAAATGTCAATGAGGCTAATGTTTCGGAGAGAGCAAAGGGACCATTGGAGAAGGCATTTAATAATGGTGCAAGAGAGCTTGTTGACCAAGCCCTTGAAAGATGCCTCTATGCAAATGGTATCTCTTTCAATGTTGTTCGATCACCTTATTGGCAAGACATGATAAGAAAAGCAAATGAAGCTCCAAAGGGGTACACAAGCCCAAGTTATGAGAAGGTGTGTACCACTATATTGTCAAGGGAGGTCAAACATACAGAAAATGCATTAGCTCCCATCAAGGCCTCATGGAAAGAAACAAGTGTGTCTATTATTTTTGATGGATGGAAGGATGCAAGAAATAGAACATTAATTAATGTGATTGCATGGCATAAAGAATATCTAGTATTCTTATAAAATAAATAACATTTCTCAATAATGCAGGAGCATCCAGGGTTCTTGTGATCCTGCTCACCAGAAAATATTGTTTGATCAGATTTCAGCTTGACTCTTGTGTTTGCAGATCCTTTTGTTTTGGTTGAAGGGTTAATTTTTCCCTTTTGCTGTCTTTATGTGTGGGGTCCACAGGAGAACTGAGCTGAACACTAAAAATGAAAATTATTGGGAGAATCAGGCATTCCATCTAATTTTTTGGGGCCCACGAAACTGTTGGAATATTTTGTCATTGATGTCAAGGTTGAGCTGTGTCATTGATGTCAAGGTTGAGCTGTGTGCTGATGTGCTTGACCTCCCTGTGTGTGTGGTTGAGCTGGGTGTGTATCTACTTCAGCTGCTTATGTGTCTGATTCAGCTACTTTGGTGCCTTCTCGTCAGCATTTGTGTCAACTTTCAAAAGTCATACACCACATCATCCTTGAATGATCTAATCTTTTAGGACTTATTGTTTTTCTTTATGAGGCCGCTTATATCTATGTCTTCAGAAATTTATAAGCATCGGTGTCTTACTGAATATTGTTGACATGTCCATATGCTGGTTAGTGTATGTTTGGAGTGCTGGCAACGCACTAAAAGTAGAGACAATATTTTGAATGCGGTCAAAGTGTGGGCTATGTGAAGCGATGCGGTTAGCATCAAATTGGTGTTTTTATGGAGTTAAATTGATTGAGTTTTTAAAAAAGCCAGGCATTGCTATATTTCATTTGACATTACATGTGTCGTTGCAGGAGGCTTGTTTACTTATCTTTTAAAATGTCGATAAAATCAAAAGGTCGTTTTAGAGAGTATAATAAAATTTGAAAGGCCTTACTAATATTTCTCATGGCAGCGAATATTTCTTCGAGGACGACTTCTACTTGATGCAGCGACGTCTTACCTTGCTGGAGGCGGCTACCTTTGAAAGGGGAGATTATTTATTTGAGATGGCTCCAATTTAGTGTGTAGTTATTTCTCATTGAAAATGGCTTCTTCAGTTTGCTCTGACGGCTTCAGGGGACGTGTTCTATGGACGGCTTGTGTTTTGAGAGTGTATATTTTATTATTTCTGACTGTGGTGGCTAAGACTTTAAATCATTCAATTTTAGACATGTTCTGGGTGCCGACTTCATTCTCTTGTGTTGGGTTTATCTTTTGAAGTCGTTTTAAAATAAAAATAGATTGCATTCATGAGGCTGTGCAGATTATGTGAAGTCGGCTACAGAGTCTGCAAATTGAATTAAAATCAGAGCCACTGGCAGGTACGGACCAGTTTTGGTGAAGACGCAATTCTTTCAGAATTAATCAGCTATTCTGAATAAGAGTCTTTAATTTTATTCAATAGTTTTGGCACAGCAGAGATATGAATATTATAGCAGAGACGTGTTGTTTGGCAGAGACGTAGTTTTAAAGGCTATGGATTCAGTAAATGATTATTAATCTTGTGTGTGCCTTAGCATCTATATAGCGCTTTATAATTTCTGGCAATGATTTTTTATTGGTGACGGCTTTTAGCTAGGATTCACAACTTCTCTTTTTGGGCGACAGATTTTTATTTTGAAGAGTCATGGCATATTAATGCCCTCTCAGATACGTTCAATAAATTTTCATCATTGGTCCACCCTGGCGACTGCTCCTTCATGTGTTTTTCAGCGAATCTTCTAATTTCATCTATTATCGAGTCTTGCTGTTGAGACATTTTTATCTATCTATTCTGTGCACAGGATAATACAGGCTGTGAATTAAGCAGTGAATATAGTGCAAGTATGATTGTGTCTTCAGAATATGGAGTATTTACTGTTGTCATTTTCTTTATGAAATGTGGGTGTGTGAAGACATAATGGTTTGAACCATTATATGCAAATTCATAAAGTTAAATTTTTAAGAATTGCTGGTCGGATCATACTCAATGTCAGTTGTGCACTGAGAAAAAGTGTGTGGCATATCGGGTTGAGATATAATGAAGACGTGATTTGCATGAGACCTAATGCATTAAGGTTGCGATCATTTTCATTATGGGAGCAGATGAAACACTGATTCACCCCCTCCAACCGCCACTTCCCCCCCTCTCTCAGTATTTCCTGTGTGCTCTTCAGAAACTTGTCCTATCTTTTGGCTTAGTTGTACAGTTAAAACCTTACACTGGAAATTTTATTCATACTCTGCTGGGCATCAGTTTTTGACAAATCTTATTCATGCTAGATGCAGGTAGTTAATACCTGTGGGTATCTTTGACTGTCAACCACTCTTTTCCCATTAAATACTGACAACTTCAGTAAAAATTGTGGGATTCTTAGGTGCTGAGCAACATCAGTTTCTATCTCTAGCTGGCTGCAGTTACAAAGAAATATTATGGGGATGCCAGCAAAAAGTTTCAACATTCAACATGGGTGATTTATCTCGCTGGCAGCTGGCATAATTCCTACCTGATTCAAGATCGCATTCACAGTGGTCCAGGAGCATCTCTATTCCGATAGTGTCTAGCTGGCATTTTTTTTTCTAACCAAAGCCTATGACTGGTACCTGATTCCTTATTTTGACAATCATCATCTTTCACCAACCAATCAGTTATCTGCTGGGGTCTGCCTCTGTCTAGCATACACCTCCATGGCACATCATAGTGGATAGTTTCAGAATCAACACCCAACCTACATTGAATTGAGGAGGGGCCCACAAGACAGGAAATTATTCCTGGGTAGCTCCATTAGAAATTAAATGTGGGATTATGGAGTCTTCAAGACTCTCTCTCCCTTAGCAATAGGGACCTAAGGAAAGGTAAGGATATATACAAGGAAAAATAGGGAAGGAAACACTAGAGGTCGTGGGAAAACTTATTTCGGGCTGGTAGGTAGTGGGTAATAATTTATCCACAGAAATAGTACCTGTTAGGTGCTGGTATATTCTAATAATCAACCAAATATGTGTGACAAAGAGAGAAGAGAATGGATACAAAAGAGGGACAGAGGAGTGCAGCATTATTATATCTCCGCCCTTAGGTGAGGACTAATGATATATAAAACCTAAGTATTGTCTGGCTGGTCAACCCTGGAAGGAGTTGGAATGAATTCCAAGCTGTTTGTTATGCATCTCTGGCTAGGTTGTACACCTATAATAGTGAAATTCTTATTTCTGGGTTTCTTGAGTGCTTTTTCAGGTTTAGGGTCAAATATTGAAGCAGAATGCAAGAGTAATTGAGTTACAATCCATAATTTTCTAAGTGCTGTTATATTATTGTTGTTTGTCACCTAGTACTTGCTGTTGTTGAAATATGTTCATCTGTTTAGGCTGCTAGGGTTGGCTGCCCTCCCCTCGGTGCCTGATCCTGGACAGCATCACTGAAAGTAGAATGAAGATTTTATTTCAAATTAATACTCATAATTTAGATCCTTAACTCACTATCTGTAGAATGTTGTTATTATAGTAGCCTGCTCACAAACATTGACCTATAGTTTCTTTTATCTTAAAATTTTTTGATCAAAATCCAATATTTACCATGATTAAAAATATATTTGAAGTATAAAAAACTGAATAATTTTTATTTCTCCATTTAGAAAAAACAAACCTTGGATAACCATCAATTTTCATTTGTTCAAAATGTATATCATACAATATGATGGATTCTGTATGCCCTTTCAATAACTAATATAGAGAAGAAATATAACTCACCAATCCTTGAAGAAAAATTTTCATCATCACCAGGATCAAGGTCCATATCCAATATCTATATCCAGCGTGCCAATTAAGGAAAAGAAGACATATGGAAGCATACTGAACATTAGACGAGTAAAAATGAGGCTCAATGGAAATATTTCAAACTGTAACAAGCCCAAATAGCCATCTATGGAAAGCATAAACAAAAAAGTAAATAAGAAAAAATAGTGCTAAATTTTGATCAAGCTCACCATAGCTTCGACATCTGAAAAATGTGGCAAATCTTCATCACTATCTGAAAACTTATTCTCTTGATTCCCTGGAAATTGGTTAGCTACAGCTTCTTCACAACTCATCACTTGAAAATCATTTAATCCATCATCAATAGGAATAAGGGAACCTGCTTGAGAGACTTGCATTATACTATTGTGAATGGCAGGTGTCCCTTCAAACTGTAAAGGTCTTTTAAAGTCTACATAGCCATCATCACCATGCAAGGACGCATGTATACATTTGTGTGAGGATAACAACTTAAATTTATTATTAGCAGTGTTTTCTAACATTGAAGGTACTGTTGAGATCCCTTGTTGTAAAGGGACAGGAACACTAGAAGATGTAAACCCTGGATGAGAGTCATTCTTACTTGCACTGACTTCCTCACAAACTACAGATGGTGCAGTGCATTCTAAAATCTCCATTTTAACCTGTTGATAATCTGAAGAAGGCTTATTACTGTCCTTATCTTGAAAACTGAGAGGCCGCAACTCATTAGCTGCCTGCACAAGGGTTTCTATTGTTTCAGGCTCTTCCTTGACAACAGGATATCCTTTACAGAGAGGCATCAAGTTACCCAGGTTGCCGTGGATGGATAAAGATCCCCATGCAGTAGTCTGCTCAACATAACTGGATGGAATAACACTTGATATACATGAAGGCTCCTGATATGCTAGTGGATTGAATTCATCATTGTAAGGCACATCTGTATCCTCTGTGTTCAACTTACAATCCATAGGCCCATGAATAAATAACTGTGGCTGACAGTCGGCATAAATATTTAACGGCACAACTTCTGACTTAACTGCATCATGACTCCATTCTTCACTAGCTTGTGCAGGAAGAGTTGATGTGAATGCAGGTATGGATGCCACTTCAAGGCCATTAGATTCCACACAAACAGTCGTTTCCATTGCAGAGTTGCTTGAACAACATGGAGCCATATTGCCTGCACACTGTGAAGGTCTTGCTTGTGATTCATCTTTCAGAGGATTACCTAACATAATATATTCTGAATCACATAGCAACTCCTGCCCATTTCCTAATGCGTAAATATTTGCTCCTTCACTACAGTTAGGTAAAAAATTAGGAGCTGATTGCTGATGAGGTTCATGCTGCACCTTACCACCTGAGGATTGGACAAGTCCTCTACTTGAAACAAGAAGCTCCTCTTTAGTAGTTAATGAGCTCAAAATCATGTGACCATCTCTAACAGACTCTCTAAGTCCACTTGTTGTTCCCTCCTTGTATTCATTGCTTGAAATTGGTTCATCAGCATTGTCCTTAATATCAACAGTCATGGAAGGCATTAAAAATGCATCATCACCTTCCCAATTTCCAATGCTTGGCTGTGACAACATGCCTGATGCAGCAATGTTTTCTTCTGAAACTGCTTTTTCAAACCCTTCTGCTCTATTATATCTAGTGTCAATACTCTGGAAAGTGCCAGAATTATGATTGACTAGAGAGACTGGGTTCATATTAGGTTCATTGTTAATGATGGGAGCTGTAATGGTGTCTAAAGGCAAACTAGATTGTATGATGTATGATCTGTCCTGAATGGTAACTGAATTATGCACTTCTTCTTGGGGCATGTCTTCCACCAAATGATGAATATTTTCAGTAGAAATATAAGCATTGCCACTATCTGCAGCAGTGACAGTGGTCATAACAGATGAATCATGCCTTGAGAAGTCATAACACCCATTTGACATAAGATTTAAGGGGGCAGGATTAACTTCTAATGAATCCATATTTGTGGAAGAAAAAGCACCTGCATCGCCTTCAAGTCCCCCACTAGCTAAAAAGTTAACCATTTGGTTGAAGTCTTTATCTTCAATATCAAGGCATTCTTCTGAAAGCCCAAATGCTGGTGCAACTGCAACTTCTTCAATGCTGACTGCAAGAGGAACCCCTTCATACATCGCAGCCCTCTCTTCCTGCACAACTTCATTTGCATTCCCTGTCCAAATAACAACAGTGTCATTTGGGCAAAGAGAAATATCCTCCACAGGAAGAATTCTTTCTGCATCAATTCTCTTTCTCATTTGGTAGTATTGATTGCGAACATTCTGCAATTTTTGTTTCTGTGTAATATCATCTTTTCCATTCAACTTGCTAGACCGAGACAGTTTTGAAAGACCCATCTGAGACAACTCAACCTCAACCATGCTAGCAGCTGCCTTTGTTGATATTTCTGGGTTATAAAGAAGAGCATGCCACCGTTCCCGAAGATCTCTGACTGTAAAGCGACGAGAGAATCGCACGGCACCTTTTGCAAGAGCCTCCAGAGCTGCACCAGCCTGCAATCTACTCATTAGATGCTTACATGGAGCTTCCAAGATGTGACTTGCACTATCAATCACACAAAGAATATCCTACAGAAATTGTCAATTTTTATTAAGTTCACAACAAATTACTAATCAGGACATCCATATCTTTAAAATGTTGTCTCGGCTCAAGAAGAAGAAATCCATAGGCCTAGATATTAGATATGATTGCTATAAATAAAAATACATTAGCTTACTTTTTGTTATATACAAGAGGAGAATCAATTCTGAGGAATGTAAGGGATCGCATCCTTAATAGAACAACTACATGGTATTGGCACATACAGAGCTTAATTTTTAGTCCAAACATCCTATAAATTGCTATAGCAATTAAGTTTAATAAATGGCTCATTATGAAGTATCTTACATTTCAACCAGACTACTAAGATCCCAATTCATAAAACAATCTAGACAAAATAAAATAATATTCAGACACTTATTAATCATTTTGCCCAGCTTTCAGATAATAAAAACAAAGAAAGAGAGACCACAAATGAGCAAAAGTGGCTCACTGGGACTCAAAAGTACACTCGGTTACAATTACACAGGTTCCCAAGTTTCAAGGTCAGGGCAACAGGATTTGGGGATGGCAAAAAAAGTCAGGTTGAGGAGACAGCAGGGGTCAGCAAATAAAATAAGATATAAAATACAATCTTTCTATTTTTAAAGTACAAATAACTAAAAAAGCCTGAAAATAATTTAAACAAACTAAGAAAGGCTATTTTTTTAAAAACTGCAATTATTTAAATATATCTGCCAAAAATATAAACATGCTTATATAAGTCTTGAAAGCTTCTCTACAATTGAAAGGGAGCAAACACATAGGCGTGTTAAGTCAATGTCAGCCTGAAATGTATTCAATTAACGATCTCTTCATGTGGGTGGCCTCCCACACTTTAGTAGGGTCTCTTGTATAATATAGTTCATAACTGAAATTGGAAAAAACATTTAACCACCACGAATAAGATGAAATCATGAGTTTGCTTTCCATTCAGCAGGTCTCTTGTTATCACTTTTGTAAAGCAAAATGGAAGCAAAGCAGTTGGTGTTTATCATCTTGTTTTTCAATGCATTTTGGTTCAACTGGATTTTGTCTTAAGAAGGTAAAGTGGTGATATTGTTCAAGAATAAACTTGGCAAAGAATCACAGAATTTGCTGGTTTTTTGGAATGGATCTTGCCAATTCTAGAATGAATGGAGTGGAATTAAATAAGACAAATTTCAGTAAGTGAGCACTGCCAATTTAGCTTTCCTAAATGTGGAAGGCTACCTAAATTCCCGATCCTCAATTGCCTGCCTACTCCACCTAAGAGGGCTTTATCTAAGTCACAAGATCACAAAAAACCTTTCATTTTCTTTACTGGAATTTAGTTAGCATTTAGAATTTGAGGCATGGGAAGATGGTAGAGCATCCCTATTTTTAGGAAAACACAAGGGGATGGCTTTGACCCGTTTAAAGAGGGGAACTAATTACAAATAGTCTTCTAAGGCAGGGACCACTCAAAAAAGAATTGACATGACAGAATATTTTAGTGTTGCTCTGAATTTTGGGGACATGGGGATGTGCAGACATAGGGACAAGTTTAAGAAACAACAATTTTTTTTCAGATTTTCGGGATGGCTTTGACCCGTTTAAAGAGGGTAACTAATTACAAATAGTCTTCTAAGGCAGGGACCACTCAAAAAAGAATTGACATGACAGAATATTTTAGTGTTGCTCTGAATTTTGGGGACATGGGGATGTGCAGACATAGGGACAAGTTTAAGAAACAACAATTTATTTTCAGATTTTCGGGATGGATCCGGCTATTAAAATTATATATTAAATTTAAATTTGAATTTTTTAAATACAAAAAAGATAAAATACCTAAAAGTAACTTAAATAAACCAAAAGACCACCATATTCAAATTTATGAAAGTATAATAACAATCCACTGATTCCTAATGGAAAAGTTTGAATGGATCTCACTACTCCTCTGCAGTAGTATAACTACTGGCCCTATTTCTTTGGGAGATTCTCTTAGTATTCCCAGTCAGTGTCACAGCTAAACCCAGTTCTGCTATTCATACTGCCTCTTTTGCTGATGTTGTTTTGTCCCTCAGTTGTTCCCTGACCCTTCACCTTATATTTGATGGCATCAAAATCTGTACATTTGTCACCTGTCCTGGCTATGCCATTGAAATTTGTAGGTTTTGCTCCCATCCAAACTGCACCATCAAAATCAGTAGGTCTATCTCACATCCAAGCTGCACCATCGAAATCTGTAGGTTTGTCTCCCATCCAGGCTGCCACATCTTCTTCCTTGACAGTAACTTTGTCTTTACCAACATTAAAATCTAGTTTGCCTTCTGTTGCACTTCATGAGACAATCCATTCAACCACACTTGCAGCTTTTAATGTAGCTCAAGCCAACCATATTTCTGGTTTGTGTGGTCCTCTTTTCAAGTAATGGAAACAGGCATTTACTGTCATGCCCCAGAAATTTAAAATGCAAAAAAATTAAATAATAAAATATAAATGACAATATAAAGATTCAAAATATCAAAATAAATATTAACAGTTTAATAATATTATTATATAATATGATAATATAAAATATACATATAAAATTAGATATGTTAAATAAACATACAATGTATTTTAGCAAAAGACAAATAATGATAGCAATTCATAACTAAGGGCAGCGATGGATAAAAATAAATAAAGGCACACCTTGTACTAATAAAAGCAGCGATCAAGGAAAAGACACAATGGGACAAAGGAACGTGCCTTTTCCCATCGTGGATATAAAAGAAGATATATTTTCAAAGGTGAGGCATATAGGAAAAAGGAGAAAGGAATTGGCACAGAGATACAGCAGTGATTAAACAGTTTACAAGAGGCAACGATTATAATACCTCAGGGCAGCACTAGTAATAAGAGCTCGTGATTACTTAAGACCTTATCTAAACAAAGGAATCGGTTCTTAGCAAGATATACATCGGTGAAAGGAGGAAAACACTAGAGAACAGCAGATCAAAAGGAAACCCGTGTGATCCAGCACAGCAGATAGTGGTTATCAGAAATAAATACATAAGCAGGGGTATATCAGATATTTTCTACCATTCATTGCTTAATATATGCATATAACTTGTTATGGATAATAAATAATATTTTAGGATATGTCTTGTGATAGAACATGTGATCTGCTTGAGTGTTTGAAACCCAACTTGTGGGAAGGGCCTGGGGTGAAGTGGTAAGAGCCAAAAGAGCCCACTTGCGACCTCCGTCCAATCCCACAAGACGGCAAGTGTCTTTAGGGGGTTGAGACATTGATGGGGAAAGAAGGTACAAGCCGCCAAGGGAGAGGGCTGTGGTATACACCCTCATAGGCTTGGTATGGAAATGGCCTCGGGCGGACCCATCATGTCCCTTCTCCCAAAATCCTAATATGTTGCATTGTTGATAATCTATGGATGTGATGTAATTGTCTAACTCTAATAAGCATACATGTATTTGCACATATTGTTCATGTGGTGATTGCAAGATTCCAATCCACGATTGCATCATTAAAGAAATATTTATTTGGTAAGATGAAACCCTAACCCTAATTCGTTGCAATTTGTGATTTGTGGGAAAAATCTAGGGCAAATCAAGAGAGGGACACTACATTTACCTTTTTTCAGAATGAATCCATAAGTTTCAAAGGAAGAGCATTATGTTGAAATGGTGATATCTGCAAGTTCCATAAGCTTTTATTGAGTCTGTGTGAGGTCCATGCTTAGATATCAATGATTTGGCAACAATTCCTCTCTGACGATCTTGCCATTTATCCATGTGCACAGGATTTTTGTAGCAGTTTGTGATTCAGTAGAAGATCAAGAGCTTCTTCTTGAGTTTGGACCCTAGTTTTGGGTAGTGCATATCTTTGTATTAAGTTGTGATTTCCTGAGTCTAATCACTCAGTGAAACCTTTTTCTCATGGTCACTAGGAGACAAGGACTGGTACTGGTGTGAGAGAATAGAACAACTAAACGGTATTCCATTTTAATAAAAATTGGAGACAGATACTTGGAAACGACAAAAATAAAAATAAAAAATTTATATATATAATTTAAATTTAAAAATAATAATCATACAAGGGATATGCAACTTTAAAGAATGTAAAATACTTATAAGAATTTTTAAACTAACATTTTAAAGTATTGAAATAGATGTCAACAAAACCAAAGATTAATTAAATTGATATTTGAAAATCACCATCATCATATAAAAAATTATTTCAAACCATAATCACCAAGGGATGGTAGACAAAGATTGGGAGGGGAATGCCATTATTTTAAGAACGAAGTACATCAGTCCTCAAAGATGACTATATTTTCAATCAATTGATAAAACTTCAACACATGAACACATCTTAAACCTTGTTATTATTTCTCTTGGAACCAGTGTTCCACAAGGATGTGTCACCCCCCAAAAACCCTACGTTTCCAAGATAGGGATGTCTCTGGGATGCGGGGACTTGGGGGAAACATCCCCCGCCGTCCTACCACCACTACCCAAGTCTCCAAGATGTCTCCAAGACACCACCTAGTTTGGGGACTCCAGGACGTCCTCGGGACAATCAGGAGACTTCGAGGAGTCTCCCAACCATCCCAAAGACTTCTAGGCGTTGCAAAAGATAAGCAATAAAATCATGAAAATGGAATTTTCCATGAAGGTTTGTGAGGTTTTGAAGGCCTTAATTTACGCTGCCCCTTGACCCCGTTGGGGGCTCTATCCCCAAACCCCCGCAAAGGGCATTGCCCCTTGAGCCCAAATCTCCAGCCACTATCCTTAATGTTCATTGCAATCATTGCCATGTTTTTAATGTTTATTAGTTTAAAATTTACTTAGTATGCCAAAGTTTCATTTACAATTCTCATACTTATTTCTGATTTGCCCCCAAACCCTACCCACCATTGTTAATGTTCAATGCAATCACTGCCATGTTTTTAATGTTTATTAGTTTAAATTTTACTTGGTATGCCAAAGTTTCATTTGCAATTCTTATACTTATTCCTTACACACTTTTTCATAAATAAATTTCCAATTACTATATGTATTTGCACCACCCTCCCACCGCCTCGCCGCCCCTACATCATTGCCCCCCTCCCCAAACCCGCCCCCCTATCCCCCCGCTTCCCTATCAGGAAACTTCGTGGAACTATGCATTGAACTATTACCTCTCTGGTACTTGATAAGAAAAAATTCTGCTATTAAAAAATTGTAAATTTTAATGCAAAAAAAAAAAAATTACAAATCTATTAGTGTATTTTTTGAGGTCTTTTAGCTTTTGTCAAAGACATATCAGCACTTTAGGAAAAGCAATTGTAATTTATGTGATATATCCAAGAAACCTTTATAGGATTTTTCTTAATTTTCAAGACATGCTTATAGAAGATATATAGAGATGCAAAGAAACTTCATATGAAGTCTCCTAATGTTTAGTGGCATTCCCATATGGGTCACTAATATGTGGATGCATTTCCAATACAATGGACAAGTACCGACCGGTCAAGGTTCAAATATCTTGGTAAGTATGTCTTTTTTGTGTTGTCATTATAGATTAAGCTTCATAAACTCCCCTTGTAATATTGGCATTCCTCCAATTTATCAACTATTGGAAATGCATTAGGTAAGCTCATTTCCATTTCTCTTAAAACAACTTCTCATTTCCATTTCTCTTAAAACAACTTCTCATTTCCATCCCACTTTTGCTTGGCTACATTTAGAGTTGGATGCCTTAGAGAATTTGTCTAAGGAGATCAAACTATAAGTTGTACATTGTGTTTGGAAGCAATCTTTGGATTTTGTGAGTTTAATTTTTAAACGTAAATCTTGCTTTGGTTTGGGTCATGTTGTAGAGTAGTCTTGTCCACAACCCAACAAGCATTTTGGGCCTACCTCATGATAGAAAGATGCAAAAACTCGGCACTTGATTTTTTTGGCTTACCATTTTACCCACATTGGAGCCTCTCCTCCTCCTAGGCTCTAGTCTTTCAAATAGGTATGGGATGTCTCCTTATAAAGCTTATACAGTTTCGTCATCATTCCAATTTCTAGCTACCCATTGAGGATTCACCCATTACTTGTGCTCCTCAAGTGGCAACCATGCTTTCGCTCCCTTAAAGGTGAGTTCCTCTCCATCCCTTCTAGTCTCAACTTTTGATGGAGCAAAAGTCAAATCTTTTGGTCCTTGGAATTGCACATTGGTTTTTTGGCTTTGGACTCATGAACCCCAATCTCTCCCAAGAAGGCCTTTGCCAAGCAGAAGTTTTCTTCTCTTATGTTTCTTTGCTCCCACAAGGTGGGTAGATCTAGTTTCCAATACATGAGCTAGCTCCACTCTATTTTTATAGTCTACTTTCCTTTGAATTGTTCTAGTTGTTCAACTATTTGGATTTGTTATTATTTTGTATGGATTCTAATTTTCTCTCAATGACGACCCTTATAGATTCCTCAATTCAAAAAGTTGAAAAAATTCCATTGATTCCATAACATTAATCAATCAAATAAATCAAAGCAAATGCATAGGTCGGAGGGACATTGAGCAACAAGCTCAAATATTGAAGTCATTATCTAATAATATGTCAAATAGTGCTTGACATCAATAGAATTGTTGAATTCAACTACCTCAACAATAAGACCCAAATTGAGTGCGCATACTAGTCCTCATCAATTTATGTCAATTCCTCAAGCTCTATATTCCACCATGCTACTAGACTCTCCTTTCACTACAATATTTTGGGATCAATGAGATGCAAGTCACCATGTGCAATAACAAGCTTCTATGCTCTCCTAAAGGTAAGTTTCCTCTATCAAAGCGGACAAAGCTATATGTTGAACAATTCCTCCCAACAACAAAGGAGCAAAAAAACTACAAAATGAGGAAAATGACAAGTGGGCGTAACAATCCTAAAGGCCCATATAGTCACCACCTTTCCTATGCTAAAGTGACCTATCTAGAAACCTTTCCTATGCTAAAGCGACCCTATCTATCTATATTGGACTCTTATAGCCATCAAGTTCTATAAATCCTTTCCTTATCATGAAGGCCTTAATGAGGTCCTTCTTCTCCTCGTCATTATCTATAGGGACAACTCTATCTGACTTCTTCATGTCCTATTTTGGATTTGCTGCATATGCAGCGATGTACTCAACTTCTTCCACCTCTACTAAATAATGGATGAACATGGAATTCTAAAGTGGAGTCTCTCTTATGAATGTAGACCAACATCTAGCTAAGCATGCTATCAGTGAGATTGTAGATCTCCATAAGGTTAAGACAATCAAAATTCCCATATCTAATGAATGTGAAACTTGGGGCTACAAAACATATGATGTATTCCACATCTAACTAAAACACATTACAAACCAACGTACTCCACCCTCTTCCCCTTCTCTAACTTGGACTCCCCCCGTGTAATACACCCTTGTGTCATGATTGTAAGTTGCAAGGGCTCCTACAATGCAAGCATCCTCTGGAATAGAATGAAATATTAAGTAAATTGGATCTCAACTAGCTTGAGGAATTTCTTCTTCAAAATGGATCAAAACAATGTCAAGGAGTGCGGTATTTGCAAATGAACATCTACACCTCCCTCGCACCCACCACAACCTTCTTGGCCCACTCAATTTTGTTGATGTCTTTTAATGTATTGCTCATCAATGCACACAAAGGGTGAATGTGCCCATACATGGTTTCAACAAAGTTCCCTACTACTTTACAATCATATATTGTATCAATTACCACCTATACTACAATTTCAAGGCCAACCTCCTAAATGCCATCTCTCGAGATCTTGACCTAACACTTTGCATCCTTGTGTTTTCTTAAGAAAAATCAATTGCACTATGAAATTAAGTCCCACCCTTACATAAAACTATAATATTGATGGGTGGAAAATGTCTAATAGCCATACACCCATCCATGATGATATTACAACCATGAGAGACCCATGTGGTCTTCATCTCTTTCATCAACGCATTCACCTTTGAATAATGTCTATCCAAGATGGTGGTGTGAAATGTCATCCCCTCATGAAGCACATAATAAGTACCTAGCCTTAGCCTTCTTGAAATAAGGAGAGTAAACATGGAATGGCGTGCTATAGGAAAAGAAAACTTTTCCAAGGGCATCATTTGCCTTATTCAAATCCCATGAATTAAACATCACCATAACTAGAATAGATGCAAGATGCACATCCTTTCTTTTCCCCTTAGGCTCCACTCCACTAACCTCAAAAAAATGGAACTGAAGGAAGCGTGGAGCTAGAAACCAAACTAGAAGTCCTAGAGTAAGGGGTTGGTGCAATTGTAGATGAAGTAAATCTCCTTGAAATAACCTAATAAATTTGAGCCTCTGATCTAGTGTGAGTTCCTCACAAACCCCAATCAATTTGCCAATGATATGAAGAAAATGTGCATTGATCCTTGCAATGCTACATGCCAGGTAAGAAAGCAAATATTACACTTCCAAAGACAATCTCCCCTAAATTAGTTTCTTTGTTTCTATTAACAATGGTATCAAATTGTTGTAAAGCTTTTTATTAAACCAGTATAGGTCACTTAAGGGTGTGTACTAAGTATATAGTTGAGCACTAAAAACATTAAATCTGATTAAGAAGCTTAAATTACCCTAATTTACTATTGATAGTGTATCATCAAAAGTTGTGACCTTTCATGATAATCTTATGCTCATATATGGATGAACTTGTTCCCAATTATAACATCATTAAGCTAATACATGCCATACCAATCTATTGCTATCAATTATTGTTATATGCATACATAACTGATGTGCATTGCTACTGTATTCAGGAATTCAGTTCTACTTTCTTATTACTATATTCAACTTCCTTAACCAAGTTGTTAAAAAACATATAGGGTGCACGTATGCTACCAACATCAAATGCAACTAATGATAGAGTAGGTTTGACACCAACAAATTTGAATGTCTAGCAGAGAATACTTGGCAACAAAACCCTATAACTCGGACAACTTGCTCCACTTGCTATTCAATTATTCTCTGATGCAAGAGCATGTTGGAAATGTTATTGTCATTGATGTCAAAGGCGATATCAAAGGAGAACTAATCACTTCATTCAAGGGCAGATAGCATTGTTTCAAGGTGATTAAAGACATGTTTATAATTCCTAAGTGTTGGCCAACCTTCCTCCACCTTCGTGCTCACTTTGCAAATTGCAAAATAATACGTATGTTGCTAGCCAACCTCCTCTTTGGCACCTTTCTTGGGTGAATTTAACTGTTTAAAATAAACTTTATTATTTAAATTCTTAGCCAACCTCCTTTTGGTGAAGTACCTGATTTGGATATAAATACACGTTATTTTGGAGGTTAGAAAGCAAGTTCTCAAATGAAAAATGATTACTTTTAAAAGCAGAAATTATGAAAAGAAGAGCAGATTTAAGAAGAAGAGGAGCACGTTTATGGACCTGATTTGAAGAAGGTTATAATCAGATTTATGACAGTTTTTCAAGAAAAATTGTAGCAGATTTATATGAAGAATATATGCAGATCTCGAAGAAGAATATATGCAAATCTTCAAAGGAGATTTATAGCAGATTTTTGAGGTGATTTATAGCAGACTTGGAGCAGACCTAAGATCAGAATTATAGCTGACCTAAGAGCAGATTTGCAGCAGACTGAAGAGCAGATTTATAACAGATTTTATGAAGTAGACTCTAATGCTTTAAAGAAGCAATATCAAGAAGACAAAAGCTTTGTTGTGTTAGAGGTCGGTGCCTCTCTGTAGAAGAGATTGGTGTCCCTTGCTGGGTTGGTTCTCAGTAATGGGAATTGGTGTCTCCAATTGGTTGGTGCCTACAAAGATAAGCAGGGATTGTCGTCTCTAATAGGTTAGTGCCTACAAAGTTTGTAAAAGAATTTTATATAAGCAAAATTTTGCTGTGGATTTCTCCCAAAAGGGTTTCCACGTAAATCTTGTGTTCTTCTTGTGTTCTTAATTGTGGAAGTTGTGTGATTGATATTATTGTGATTATTAATTTGCAAAGGAAAAAAATTCTTATATTGATTCACCCCCCCTCTCTCAGTATAAGCGTGTGCTCATCAGAGCATCCAGTTCCATAGGTGATCCTCCATCACCCAAAAACAGTGGCAATTCAATTTTGATGTTCACCCAAAATATGGTGTGTGTTTTCAGATTTTTACTTCTAGGCATGTCTTTTTGAGGTTACGGCTTAAGGACATCTCAATTTTGCTGGTGTCTAACAAATAGTACAATTATTATTGCTTATACAATGTTAACAATTATACTTAGAACATAATGTTATTAGGGGTCATACCCTTATAACATTTATATATTCTTCTAATATAAGATTATAAAACCTTATGCTTATTATTTACTTTATAAAGCATATACCATTTAATATTTAATAATCTAATTATTAATTCATTCAATCAGTTATGGTATCAGAGGCAGTCTATTGAGAATGGGTGTGACAAATTATACTCAAATGGCAATTTTCAATAGGCAGTCTATTAATTATACTCAAATGGCAATTTTCAATAGGTGTGACAAATACCCTTTCCAAGTATTTTGCAACCCCTTGTCATATATTTAAGGAGCTTCTTTCTCATTGAAAGGTAATTCAACTCTTGCAAGTAAAATTATGCACCAAACTTGGAAATATAGGTTAATGAACGTTTGGATTTCAAAGAATCAAAGCCCTGCATTAGCATTTAACTTAACCATTCTTGAATCCAAACGTTCGAGATGGCAATTAATCTCAATATAATGATTCTTTGAAACCCAAACGTTCATTAACCTCTTTCTCTAGACACACCACTGATGTTTTGTTTTTTCTGCACAATGCTACAGGAAAATTATGCCCATAACAACCGATGTTTTACTCTCCACATTCATCTATCCTTCACACCTCTATCTGACTTTGCAATGAATGGCGGATTACAGCCCATGCTTTAGGCGATAAATTGCTGTTTTAAAACACCAACGATACACTTCTTCAATGCCTCCTTCCAATGCTTTTGGAAGTTATCTTTGCTGTCTTCAGTCTTTGGTATTTCCTCTGCTGCAAATCATGTTTTTTAGCTCCACACTCCCTCTGCTACCAGTACAGAATTCTTCTTACAGCAGACACACAAATGCTTCCTAACACTTTCCTTCTGCATAAAGAACAGCACTCTTCCCAGGCTTGGCAATCTCCTGCACTCTCATGGGCTCTCAATAGACTGCCTCTGATACCATAGCTGATTGAATGAACAAGTCACAGCTATTACAAGGATGATCGGCTTATTATATAAGCCAGAGAATTTTACTAAATAGTAAATACCCTAAAATTGAGGAACAACCTCATTACAACTTCACAACCTACATACAAGAATGTGCTAATGACAGCACAAGTAAAACAAGGCCTAAACAATACTAACAACATCAAGCCTGTGTAGGAAGTATAACAATAACACTTAATTAATCTAATACCCACGGTCTTGCCCCAGGCCTATGGATTCAACCTGGGAACATTCAGACATTCACAGGCCCAGGGCAAGACCTTGAGTGAACCCAACAGGAACCCGCCTAGGACAAAAAGAAGGTGCTTTTCAATTAAAAAAAGGCAAAAAACATTAAAATAAAACCCTAATAGTTTTCCTTAGTCTCCATTGAGGATGAGAGGGCATGAGCTGCTACTCATGGTTACTTGCACAGTGCAGCTAATGTGAGTGGCACTGATGCTGCTTGTGTTCCAACAAACCAGTTGATGGTGTCAATGCTCTTGATGAAGAACAACATGATGATTTGTATTGATTTTCCATGTGCACTTGTACTTCATTTCTCTTCAAGATTTTACAATTGCAATTGAAATATCAACTATCACCTGTGATCTGTATTTAATTTTGTACATTTTGTGCAAGTAATGTACATATATGTGCATGTGTGTGTATACATATACATATATAAGTCTGTTTGTATGTATGCATGTTATGTGTGGCTGAACCCAGCTATACCAAACTTGGAGAATTTTTTGCCAAACTGCCAAACCTGAACCAGAAACAGTCTTTAATAAGATCGTACATCATAATCAACAATGAGAATTATTCCCCTTGATCAGTCTTCCCACGCTTGCTACAGTTAATCAAAGCATTCTAAAGCATCAAATACCTTATTTTAGCACAAGTGGAAGGAAACATATGCCCCATTCCATGAAAATAGAATTTCATAGAAACCTTGTCAAGATACAAGAGCATTGAAATTCAAATAGTATAATCTTTGAAGGAGCAGAATACTCTTCTTAATTATGTCCAAAACAAGGTTTTTCAGTGGAATAATATTGAACTTAATTTCAAGAACCTGAATAGTAACCTCAGTTCCAGGTTGCAAAATATGTCATGCAGTCAGGTCTCCAGCATAAAACATTTAATAGATTCTGGATTCTTCCTTCAAATGATTGAAGATAGATTAAAAAAACAGGTATATTGTGGATTAACAAAGCGTACTAAACATGTATAATGTAATAGCACAATCCATAAAAGTCTTAAGATAAAAAAATAATAGCATTTAATAAATTTATTGTTTTTAATCATAATGAGAGGATCAGTCCATTAACATATTCTAGAATATTGAAACCAAAGGACTTATCAGATACAGGGTGATAAAAATTCAATGAGGCAGAATAGGCTTGATTTACATAATCTAGAACCAAATATAATTAAAATATGTATTTATATCAAAAGCAAAAAATATTAATCACCTCACCTCTACCGCATTCTTGAGCACCAAATCATCTTCTGCTGTCCAAATGCTGAAGTCACTAGGGCAGATATCTGACATAGTATGATGTATTGGAACCAGTTCAGCAGATTCATTGTAAGGAATTGATAATACTGCTTCATTTCTGTTGCACCTATCTACAATGTGAACATTTCAATGAAGTCAAATATTTCATATTGCAACTTCTTTTAGCAGATTAATTGTTTGACCATATGCATGATTTTTGAACAAGGTTGACAGGGATGACAGATAAAATCACACATTTGTATGTATTCATAATCAACATAACATA
>VDFB02273003.1:0-126758 GCA_007258455.2 Sequoia sempervirens | reverse complement strand
GGGAAGCGCCTCTCCAAGATAGCAAAAACAAGAGGGTTTTGTAGATGGTTAACTCCTGATCCATGGCAACCCGGCCCGAGAATGCGTATGCCTCACGGCCTCAGAAATAGCCCTTCAAAATTGTTTGCCTTTTAGCACTTTGACTCTTAAGGAAACTAGTGGGCAACAGAGTTAACTTCTTCACAAACTTGGTTTGAAGTAATTTCATTCTTTTTTGTGCATTTGAGAGACATTTTGACTGGAGGTCGGTCTATGAGCCCTATTCTATGATATTACAAAAAGGTATTGTGGACCTATATTAAGCTACCACTCTCAATATCATACAAATTGAACCCTGGCATCAATAGACTCTGTATATCAAGCTACCACAATTCTATTGATGTTAGCAACTTCGTCGATCTCTTCCAGCTGTTCCAGCACATGACAGAGCTTGGAAAAGAGAGAAGGAAGTCCGCTAGCAAAGAGGAGAGTAGAGTCCGCTTCAAGAGTAAAACATGGCACTTGCTAAGACTAAGCCCGCCCAGCCATACAAAAGTGGCATACAATATAGCTAAGTCCGCTCCAAGGAAATAATCAATGACTTGGTATAAAGAAAAGTCCGCTAGCAATACATAAAGGAAAGTTCGCCCTTGTTTCCTGGCACAAACACTCAGCAAAGCCCGCCCATGTTAAGAAAGGGATGTGTCAAACATGATTGAAGTCCGCCACATGTCTTGGCCATGAAACTTGACAAGGTTCGCGCTTACCAAAGAGTGACATGGCATAAAAGATGGAATCTTGCCAAATCCGCTTCAAGAGGATAATGAGTGTCCGCACTTAGAAGAATATGAACATGGAAAGTGAATGAGTGAAGTCCGCTCAGCATGTTAAGTTTGAAATGGCAAGAGAAAAGAGGAAGTCTGCCAGCCTTAAAGTGAAATTGAGCTCGCCCCTCATTTGTAAAGGGTGGAGACAGTGTATAGAATTTTTGTGATAGACTATTTCTGATAATAAAAGCTCTTATGCATGATTTGATTTGAACCACTTTTATTGTCAAATAGTGTGCATGGTTGCATAACTTCTTCCACCATAGATTGGAGATAGATTAGAATTAGATTACACTTGGAATAAAATTTTCTTTGAAAGTTTGTTAGATGAATGCAAGATTTGATAAGCATTGATTTATGGTGGAACTTTTGCTCATACTTTCTTTGAACGAATGATTTTCGTTCAATGCGTAAAGTTAGCCTGAGCTTACTCTGTGGATTCTTAACTTCTGTCTAGATAAATATTGTTTGATTGGAAGGTAGTTATTCATGATATGAAAACCATAAGCACATTTCCTTGAAGATTGCAATGGCTTTGCGTAGTTGGCGCGATTCCTGTGTGGCAAAACAAAGTTTGGTTTCGTTTCACCAAGTCAATACCGTCTCTTGAATTCTTAGGAAGTAGATTAGAACTTCTGAGCCCTTGTCTCCTTTTTCAGTTTGTTTGATTTGCAACCCAAATAAAAGAGCTTCATTGTCTAGACCTTCATTGTGAATTGAAAAAATCCAGCGTAAGTCCCCTTGTGATTACTAGCAAATCACAACGCCCATTGAGCTTACCACACATCAAGACCTGGCATAAGAAACCTTGGAATCGTCGTATGATCTTCTCGCAATCTTAGCATGTGGGGTGGTTTTTCAAGAGAGGATAGGGTGTCTCTGGGCATTTTTATTCTGATGTATGAGTGTGTCATAAAACATGCATCAACAAGTTAAAGATAAGGATTTGACAATGCTTGCCCTCAACGGTTTGCCATTGTCTTGGGAGTCCTATATTCAAGGAATTAGTGCAAGGTCCATACTCCTGAAGTTCGATCGTTTGAGGGGCGATTGCATTCATTATGCATCAAGATTGATGGTTAGAGGTGTTGGCCAAAATTCTACTAATGAAGAGATTCATGTTCTTGCCGCCCAAACTTCAAAGAAGAAAGGAAGAAGTGGAAAGAAGGGATTCTTCAGGAGGAATCGAGACAAAGGAAATGATGGTGCTCCCCCTTCCAAGAAGAAGCGAGACTTCTCCAAGATTCAATGCTTTAGGTGTGATAAGTTTGGTCACTTTTCCAAACATTGTTCAGATAGACCTAAGCATCAAGCCTCTGTTGTAGATGTAGATGATGTTTCTCCACAAAAGAATGAATATTTATTTTGCTCAGCATTGTCAAGCAATGTACCCACTGACACCAACACTTGGCTGATCAACAGTGGTTTTCTCAGAAAGAGGGAGTTGATTATGAAGAAACATTTACTCCTGTTGCTCGTTACACTTCTATCAAAACTATCATTTCCCTTGCTGCATCAAGAGGATGGAAGATTCATCAAATGGATGTGAAGACAACTTGTCTCAATGGCATGATTGAGGAAGAAGTTTACGTCGAGCAACCTGATGATTTTTAGGTTCATGGGAAGGAGTCACATGTGTGTAAGCTGAAGAAGGCCTTGTATGGTCTTAAGCAGGCTCCTCATGCATGGTACGAAAGTTGATTGATTTTACTCTAGTTTGGGCTTCTTGAAGAATGATGCTGATTCAAATCTCTACTTCAAGGTAATCAATGGTGATGCATTAATATTGGTACTAATTCATGCTTCTAGGTTGCATATATATATATATTATTTTTACATGTTTTCTCCATTGTTTGGCCCTACATAAGTAAATGGTTGCATAGTGTGTGGAATGAGGGGGGCACAGTGTGAAATCCTTTCATCTATCAACATCTAGTTGTTACTTATGCAATGTGAAGTAATGCTTTGAGTTTGAAAGATGTGCAATACAATGTAATCAATAATATGAATAAATATTTAATTATTAGTTATGTAATGTGAAGTAATTGCATATAGCTGCTTAGGTTGACTTTGTAAAAGCTATATTGTAATTGAAATTTTTTCATCTATCAGCATCTAGTTGTTACTTATGCAATGTGAAGTAATGCTTTGAGTTTGAAAGATGTGCAATGCAATGTAATCAGCAATATGAATAAACTACATAATATAACCATTCTTTTTATGCTATTGTACATCAAGATATTTAACCATTGCTCACTTGATTAAATTTTCAAAGAGTTTAATTATGCACATGAGGAGGCAATTAAATTTCGATTGTCAACTTCTATATATCAAATTATCCAATAATCAAGTGTATGTCCATATACAAAAATGGGATCAACGCCAACTCAAACAAAATTTTACAATATGTGGAATATGCCATCTCGGTATCTATTCAATATTTACATGCCAAAATGTCTATCTCATCCTAAACTACTGGTGGATCATCAAAATGGAGCCTCTTTGAAGCACTCATTGCCTCTGAAGGTAGCTGCACAAGAAAAAGTCAAACCACAATTGAGATTAGTTATACTATATAATTTAAAATTGAATAATTAACATCAAAATCAATATACATTAAATTATAATTGAACTCTAAAATTGTAATCTTGATTACCTAAAATATCCGTCTCTTCAAAGGGTCAGGAGTCTAGAATATGCCCCTCTCAAAGAACCGACCAAACCATCTTTTGTAATTTCAATCTATATAGGTGAACAAAACCATAAAAGTGATCCAAGTTAGCATACAATTGTCAGTAATAGGAACATATAAATACCAAACACAAAATAAAATGAACACATACTTCTTTAGGTTGATCTTTTTCTTTATCTCCTTTAGGTGTTTCGACACCTCCTCCTTGAGGTGCTTCAACACCTACTCCTTCAAGTGTTCCAATACATACTCCTTCGGGCATTGTGGCACTTGTCAACAAGGACGTATAGCTCATAATTCCACTGCACATAAAAATGAAAGTACATATGAAACTACCAATCTATGTCGATGTATGTATAATCAATATAAGATCTTAAAATTCTTAATTCAATCAAATTTGAGTTCAATTACCTTCCCCTTATCCAACATTGCACTTCCATAATCTGGACAAGGTTGCACCTCACTCACACTAGGTATTTCCTACAAGAGGAAAATAAGATAAACATATAAGTTATTATATAATTTCATTAATGACAATTCAAATGATAAGAAAGTATATAATAAATAAATGTAAATGAGTGAGTGCAAAAATATATACTGTGTGCGTGTCGAGGCCAAATGAAATGGCCCTCAGGGTGCTATCCGTCACTTGTGTCAACTCCTCCTTGGACATCAACTGTTAAATAGACCATGTAAATAAATATTAGTACATTATACTATCTCTTATTAATATTCATTTTAAAAACAAATGCAAGTTATGAATTCACAACTAAATTTTACTGTGTCACTATTCCAATGTCCCCCTCTCTAGCAAGAGAGGACTCTGTGTGTGCTCCACTCCCCTGCGTCGATCTATAATGTCCACATCATGGAAGTCATACTCGGAAGTGTCCAAGGGATGCTTAGCAGGTTGTACAAGAGGACCCAAGCATATTTGGCGGCACATGGAGCAAGTATGTGGTACACAAATATGTGGACTGACGAGGATGATGCAGCAACACTCGAGCCATCACCAACATCACCAGAATGTGGCTGAGCTACTACAGAAGCATGCGAAACCAAAAGATCACTCAAAGAGTGAATAGCGTGGATAATCTGTGTGGCTACATCCTGCATAATATCTAGATGGTATACTGAAGGTGGCGGAGGAAGGGGAGGAGGGAGAACATATGGGCGGGGTATTACTCTAACTACCCCTGGTCTATCCTAGGGCATACCTCCACCAACGCCCTGGAAGGGTTTAATGTCAAAGTAATTGACATGATGACCTAACACAAACTCAGCATAAATTTTTTTTATAAAGTAAAATGGTATATCACAATTGTTGTTCGGTGGTTTCAAAAAAACCATACACCAACGATCGCAAAAGTTTTCTACAATGTCTCTATGAGTGCACCATTTTATAGAAAGTTTTGGTTTATTAACATTAACCGGCAAACCAATGCGGGGGTTAACAAATAAAGAGGCTATTTGGGCTTTGGTTATTCTGAGATCTTTCACAACATCATAGGACAATCCACATGCATAATATTCTTTCATGTCTTCTCGCCACGAATGAAAGGCATTATGTTGCGAGGAGAGGGTTTCTATATTTTTAATTATTTCTTTCATTGTGTTTGACATCTTAGATAATTGAGGGACTCTCGTATAAACTTCAGAAATACCCCTTAATTGTTGTAATTTTTCACAAATTAATTCTTCGATTGATGGCTATGGAGGTGGTGGAGCATTTGGCATTTATGCATTTTCATTGTCAGCAACCATAATGCCTGATTAAAGTTAAAAATAAATTAATCTAATTAAAATTAGATATTATAAATGAAAATATTATAAAAATACCCTAGTTTTTTAAAAAAATCCAACAAAAACCCTAGTTTTTAACAAAAATCTATAAAATTCTCTTTTTAATCCAAATACATAAAAAAACACTATTTTTAAATCAAAATCCATTACAAACATTCAATTTTCATCAAAATCCATTACAAACATTCAATTTTCATCAAAATCCATACTAAACTCAATTTTTTCATAAAAAATCTATCAAAAACCCTATTTTGAAAAAAATCTATAAAAAATTAACTAAAATTACACAAATCTAATTGAAAATTTGATTAGAGCAAAGAAAAACCAAGAATCTAACCTTTTGAAGATGGATTTGCGCGAAATCGGTTATCTAGTTTTGCGGAATGAAGTTTTCACTATGCGTCGCGGTTAAACAAATGTGAAATGAGTTTTAATCAAGCCGAAATGAAATATATATGTGTGTCCCAAATCGGATATCTGATATGGAAATCTGATATGGATCGGATATCTGATATGGAAATCTAAGTTTGGGCTTTGCTTCGGTAGTGTGTACTGACACCCAAGCCACATAAAGTCAACTTGGCATTTTCACGTTTTTCAGTCGATGAAACATGTAATTTTTTCTCCATTGCCACTTTTTGGCATACCATGATCCTGCACATACCCTCCTCATGCTTTTTTCCATTGATGATCCATCCAAAAATAGTGTACCCGCTTAAAATGCCATGTCACGACTAGGGGATCTTGTTATTACATGGACCCTGCATAAAATTTCCAAATGCTCAAAAGGATCAATGAAAACACATATCCTTGTTTGGAGGGGCCCATTGTATTGTTGTAATTAAATGGTTAACCTAACATAAAATATAATATAATTAATTCAAACAAAATAACTATACAAAATGTCAAAAGTAGTTGTGAGCACCCCTCTCCCATATCCTGCTAGTCAAGCATCTTTCCATTTACTTGAAGTGTTCCTCACCTTTTTTTTTTACTCGTTCTCTAACTTTTCATATCATATATATGTTGATATTATAAAAATAATTCAATTAAATATCAGGATATCATTAAAATCTTTGATAGATATCCCAATAACATATATAAGTAGTAATCTATATTGCACCCTATGCATATAATTTGATGAAGTCGATGCCATAGTCTATAATTGCCAAATTTTCAAAACAAAAAACAAAAGCAAAAGAAGTTTCTAAAAATTGAAAATAAAACTTTGCTCCTTCAATATTAGTTTCGGTGCACATTATTATAGTGTGAGCCTATTTCAGATCACTTCATTTAATGTCACCAATAATCTCCATAAAAATATTCTCCAAGTTTAAAATCATGAAAACAATTCACATCTCTCACAACAATTTCTATTGCAGCAATTGTAGAGATTAATTTTATTGTAGTGTGGCAATCAACACATACTTGAAGGTTCTTCACAACTCTAATAGTTGTTCTTGGAGTGCATATTTAACAAATCAAAAGTAATTGAAAACTTTTTATTATCATGATAGAGAAATAATTTCTGCAGAAGCATGGGAACAGTTTTTGAGTTTGAGTTTCGTTCTTCTCGTGGGCGGGAACTGCTGGCCGCTGACCGTAACCGCGAATGTTTAATGAACGGAAATGAATAAAAGAACGGAACAGATTAAGCAGGCCCACACCAGCCACCTAAGCAGTCAACGCTTAGAGTGTGCTAGTTAAACCCAGCCAAGTGTCACACACTAAGCTCTGACTTTTTAAGTGAGTCAAAAAAAAATATGTTTCCATTTTTCGCACGTCATTGTCAGGGCATTGTCAGACTGGGCTTGTACCATTCACTGCTCCCTTTCCTGCATCAAACATTGTACTGTTCACTGCTCCCGTGCTCTAATATTTTATGAAGGGACTTCAAAATTATTGTACCGGAGAAGTTTGAAAATTTGTTGGTGTAAAACTGCGAAGTAATTTCCAAGATTTGTTCGTGTAAAAATGCCAAGTACTTTGAAATGCAAAGTAATTTCAAAGATTTGTTCGGTGAAAATGTGAAGTACTTTGAAATGCAAAGTAATTTCTTTTTTCGCTGGTAAACACGAATTGTCTATAAATTTATTTTAGATTTATGCTAAGGTTATTTATTTATTGACCCCACAGCGCAGCGGTAAGCTGCAAAGCCTCTCTTCTGGGAGGTCTTAAGTTCAAATTGCATCATACAATAAAAAAAAAATTTTAAAAAAAAGAAGGTTATTTATTTATTTTAAAAAAATAATAATTTATATAAAAATGTTTAAGATGATTAAATAATGTAATAAATTAATAAGACAAATTTAAGTAAATCGATTGCATTAAAACAATTGATATATATTTGAAATGTTTTTATATAATTTTTTTTTATAAAGATTAATAATAAATCATTTATTATATATTACTTATTTATATATTATATTATATTTCAGATTTAAATTTAGACTATAAATATAAAATTGTTAGTGGTATATTATTAGATCTAAAATTAAACCTATATGATTCTTAAAGGTGAGTGAAAAAGATATAAAATAAAGTTTAAAACCATTGTAAAAAGACAGTAACAATATAATAGTTATGAAACAAAATGATTTTTTAAAGAGTTTTTCTTTTATCTAAAAGTATGATGTATATATATGTTATAAATATGTTGATATGAAAAATCTTAATATGGAGAAGAAATCTTTAAAATAAATTAGATTGTGTGAGATTAGAGAGTTTCACCAAATATAAGATAATTAAATAAATGTAATTAATTCAATACAAATAAACATATATTATGTGATGATAGTTGAGAGTAATAAATCATATTATTATACTAACTACTTTAAAAATGTAAATGAAAAGGATAAAGACAATCATTCTTTTGATGATAGATTATATTATATTATTTATATATAATATAATATAATATAATATAATATGAACAAGTGTCTATCTAGTATTGTAGTAATTGTATTTATTGGTTAATTGATAAACTATTTGTGGAATATTAACTTAGGGGCAACTCAAATCGTAGTTTAAAATAATAGCTCACAATAAAAATATTTCTTTAAAATAAAATAATCATAAGTAAAATAATTATTCCATATCAAATATTATTAATAAACATAAAAAATATTATTAATAATTTCATGAATTTATCTACATGCTCATCATCATATGAATTTTAAAAAATAAATATGAACAAACTTTCCTTTATGCAATAATATAAAGTTACTTAGTTCTATGTTTAAATGTCAACTGTAATTAGCTTTGTGTTTAAATGTGAATGCCTTGTGATCAACAAGGGAATATGGGAATATGATAGTGTATAACTCTAATATGCTACACATTAGAATACTAACAATTAGTTTGCATATTTTTACTTTTAGATTCACCCAATTTGTCTTTACTTATTTTACTTTGCTATTCACAATTGATGGTAAACTCTTGTTATGTTTCATAGATAAATATATAGAAACAAAAGAATGACAATAAAAAACATTCTCTAAAAATAAAAAGAAATAATATAAATATATGAATTTTACCATTATTTTTACACATCTATATTTTTAATTAAATTATTTTTTATTAATGTACAATATACTTTATTATATTTTCACATAAAAAAAAATCATATTTAATCATTTTTTATTCTATATATTTCACTAATTTACAACACTTTTCTATTTTTCAAATGAAAATTATTTCATATTTATATTTATAAGACCTCATTGTGCTCTTATCTCTATTCATCCCTCATTTTTATTTTTTTTATTTTTTAGTCTATTATTGTATGTCTAACAATACATATATAAGACCTTGAGAACTTGAGTAATATCTATTAACTATTAATCTTATCACTTGTATAATCCTGCATAGTAACAAATCATACTTAGTATTCATCTATTAATCTTATATATATTGTAACAAATCATACTTCATATTAATTTAAAATATTTTTAAATTAAAATAGTTAAATTATATTGATATTAATATTTTTAATTTTTAAGAAGATTATAGTTTAATCAACAAATTTATATTTAAATTTTAGTCTTTTTTTAATAACTTCCTTAATTTTTAGATGTTATGGCTAATCTTATCATTCAACCTATTCATTAAATTTATACTTATATTTTATATTTTGAAATATTTATGTTATATATAATTTAGATTTTTTCTTTACATTTTTTAGATTAGTGTTATAAATTGACTATTCTTTTCATTGTTTTAATTAAAAAGATTTATTTTTTTAATAAATAATATATTACCAAAATAATAATTGCTTAAGACATCCACTATAATAATTAAGTTTAAAAATTTGATCAAGTGAAACTTTTCTCAACCCCTTGAATCAATCTTTTATTATAATTTTTAATTTATTCAATCTTTAATACTTACCTTTCTTTATTAATTAAAATAAAATAAAAATTATCTATCCTATATTTTTCTTGTATCAATGAATTATGGTTTGAATTATGGTTAATGTAAGCATGCAAGATCAAAATAATAAAAATAGGGGAAAATAGAAATCTAAATTACCACATTTTAATTAGATTTTTATATTTTAAACTAAACTAAAATTTATGTTATATATTTTAATATTTATGTTTTTATTTTAAATTTAAATAGTAACTTCATGAAAAAATAGTGTTATAAGTAGCATATTTTTTAATTTTTTATAATTTTGAATAACATATTTTCTCTTAATTTTTGTCTCCTATGTTACCAATATAAATGATTTAATTTAGCTTATCTATTTTTATATTTTCCATTCTATTAAATTCAAATATATAAAATAATCTAATAACAAATTCAAATAAATAATATAATTTTAATATATTATATTATTAATTTAACAACATATTATAATATATACACTATATAATACATACATATGTAACATATATAATATCTAATATATAATTTTAACATCATTATAATATTATAATATATATACAATATATATGTAACATATATACCATCTAAAATATAATTTAATATATTACAACTAAAGTTAAACAAATGCAATCCTTAACTTAATCATTTTTTCTTCTTACACAATAGTCCCACCTCATCAATAATTTCATTTAAAACATAACTATTTAATAACTTTTTGGCAGAACTTTGCTGCCCTACAACTCTTGTTTTAATAGGAATTAACAATATTCTTATAACAAATGGTGGTATTTTCTAATTTTGATTAATTGTAGTATTTTTTCTAGTTTATTCATTATTGATATTTTATTTCTGTATTATATTTTCTCCTTCTAAATTTTTTCTATTAAGAAAACATCTTGATTCTTGTGCAACCTTCCCCTCACCTCTTATATTTATATTTAATTGAGAAGAAGCAAACTCTTATATCTATACTAGGTTATGTTACAATTTTTAATTAAATTTATTTGTATTTTATGGAGTCTAAAATTATAAATATATATTTATAAATATAAATACAATTATATAATTCTTATTAAATGGTTAAATATATAGATTATAACTAACATAAGCTTTAACATCATAAAATAGATAGAATTTAGACATATCATAGTGAAGTTGAGGGAATTGTATGGGAGTAAAATTAAATATCCATTGTGATTAAAATGATAGTAATTACATAATAGTAAAAATAAAAACATATAAAAGTAATAGTAAAACTGGAGTAAAATTGATTTAAAAAATGCCAAAAAAATATTTTACCATCAATTTTCTAAAAATCCACCCATAACACCCCAAAATTTTTAACCAATCTCATTCAAAGAAAAACATTTTTTCAAATTTCAAAAGTTAAACATTTACATGTTCACTTTACAGCTTTACAAATATTAATTTTTTTTAAAAGGATATTTTTTTAGTTTTTAATTGATTTAAAACCAACTTATTAATAACTAATTAACAAAACTAATTGCAATAGTATTGCCTATGGAAAGTACTAATAATATAGTATATAATAGAATAGAATAAATAATATGTTATATAAATATGTAATAATATGTAATAAAATATTATTATTGTCTTATATTATATTATATATGTAATATATATACATATTATATATATAATAGAATTTTGTTTTTTCAATATGAGCATCACAATAGATCTTAGTATGATTGGTGGTAGCCATGGCAAGGTTTAGATGAACACTCATTTGTAATGGAAGATTAGGATCTCAAGTAGCTCATATAATAATAAAAAATTGAAAAATAAAGATTAAAAGTCTAGATTTAGATTAAAAATGTGAAAATTTTAGTGGTATATTAGATCTAAATTAAACCTTAATATAATTTTAAGGGTAGGTGAAAAAGATATAAAATCAAGCTTAAAACCATTGTCAAAGAGATAGTAACAATGTAATAGTAATGAAACAAAATGATTGTAAGTAAAATTAGTTTGTGTAAGGTAGAAAGGTTCACCAAATATAAGCTAATTAAATAAATGTAATTAATTAAATACAAATATAAGCTAATTAAATAAATGATTGATAGTTGAGACTAATAAATCCTATTATTGTACTAACTACTTATAAAAAAGTAAATACAAGGAATAAAGACAATCATTATGATGATTGATTATATTATTTATATAAAAATAATTTATATAATATAATATAATATGAATAATATAATATATAATATATTAGAATGAATAATATGTTATATATAAATATATAACAATATACAATAATATTATATAAATAATATATAATATATAAAATATTATCATTGTCTTATTTTATATATATTTATAATATTTATATATATTAATAAAATAATATATAATGATTGATTTATTATTAATAGTTATAAATAAATAAAATTTATATAAATATATATCAATTATTTTAATGCAATAGATTTACTTAAATTTAATTTATATAATTCATTGTATTATTTAATTATCTTAAATATTTTTATATAAATAATTTATTTTAAAATACAACAAATAAATCTAAAATAAAAAAATACTTTGATTTCATGCCAACAAACCTTCAAATTTCCCACTCCATCATCCATAAAATATGAATAAGTTGGAGCTAACATAAAAAATATGGGGAAAAAAATACTTTAGTTAATGACAAACTCGACATGATGCAGTAACGTGAATAGTGACTTGCACAAAGCCCAGCCATGACAGTAACTTGTACAAAGCTCAGCCGTGACAGTGCCAGTTGAACGGAAAAGGAAATGGAAAACATTTATTTTTGACTCACCTAAAAAGTCAGGGCTTAGTGTGTGACACTTAAGCCCAGCCCCAAAATTGTGTGTAACACTAACCATTCCAGCTTATGTTTTCCCAGAGAGACATGCAAGGGATCCCTGCCATACAGAATCCAACCTCTGTTCCTGTTCAGCAGGTGATAGATTTTCCTCTCTAGCGATCAAAGCCTTGCCTTTTTCAACCATCCCATAGTAATCTATTTCATGAACATACCACAAATATGTTCTCACCACATTCAGCAGCTCTATCCCACCAAGAGTTCTAATGCTATCATCTGAGTTTTTAACAGGGATAAACTGGGTGAAGGACCCATCTTGCCCGAAGGAAAGCAGAAGATTCTCCTTAATACCTTTCTCTGCATCAACCTTGGCAACAAGAGAGCGTGTCTGGTTTAAGTCCTTCAAATGCCGCACACCATTTTTAGGAGAACAATTTCTCAAGTATACCAGAGTACCATTTTTAAGATCTTCAAAGAAGTTCTTTGCCACTTCTTTTGCATTTTCATTCCGTTTGTGAATTGCAGTCTGTATGTGGGAAGGATGCTACAGATGTTTTAACCTCTGGTCATCTTTATGAGCAGCAAAGAAAGCCTGTTTGAGTTGGCGAAGATAGGGTTCGTACCTGCGGTGCGCTTTGTCTGGTAATATGTTAACATTGAGGTCATTGATAAAATGTTTGTAAAGTAATAGTGGACGCGACCTATCATACTGAACTATTCAGCTCTGATGTCTCTCACGGCTGCCACAGTGGTTCCTTCTTTCCAAACGGTGATAACTTGTATACCTTGGTCTTGATCTGGAATCATGGCGTCGGCTTCTGGTGCGATGCCTGTTGTGTCTATCATGGCTTGTACCGCACCTCAAATGGGTGTCTCTGTGCCAGTGCCGGATTCGACCCCACGACCTTTCATCTGTCGGTGTAGGTCTGTGCCTGCTATGTTGATGTCATTGCCAGCTTCCGGGGAGGAGGAGTAGCAGCCATGGCGTCGTAGTTGGCTACACTATAGATAAATTTAGCATGGGGTAGCTTTTATAGTCCTCGCCGTTTCTTGCTTTTTTGAAATAATTTTGTGCGTTATCCCAATCTTATAGGCATTTTCATCGGCATTTCTTGCCATGCAAGTTGTGCCGTGGAGGATGATAGCAGCTCCCATGCAGCCGCTATTTTAGTCGTTTCAAGTGGGGGTCACGAGCCGTATTTTTAGTTTGTTTGTACGTTATATATATATATATATATATATATAAGAGTATGGTTATTTTAGATAAATCTAAGTGAAAGATATTAATAGATATTTTTATGGAGATATTTATTTTATTTTATTTTATAATTAGTTTATTTATCTTAATTAATTAATTCATATAAATAGTAAAATATTTGATTTTTTTTAATAATTTAATTAATTTTGATGTAAATTAAATTATTATAATAATATATTACTTGATTATTATAGTAATTATTACATAATTAAATAATTAAAATATAAACTATCTAATAGTACTGCATTTTTCATTTTGTCTATACTACTTAGAGTCTTTAATATAGTATTATAATTAACATTATAAATTAATATTAATATATAATTATTATATATTAATAAGAAATAATAATATATATAGATATATAATATTAGATATTAATTAATTAATATTATTATTATGTTTAGATACGTTTACAATGGCATACATTAAGTAGACGCATTAAGCAAGCCATGAGTGTACATAAAAACATGTCTTTAAATATGACTATGTTTAATAAATTGTCATCGTTCTTCTAAAAAAATTATTCATATAATAACCTCCAAGAAAATTTCAATAAAAACATTAAAAAAAAGTGAAAGAAAAATAACATGAATAAAGAAATAAGGATATGGAATACTGTTTTGATTTTCATGGAATTTGAATAATCGTCTTCCAAACCTACTTTTATATTCCCATAAAAACAAAGTGATAATTATTGTATTGCACATGCAACTATGACAACCACAACATTATTGCACTAAAAATGCAACCGCTTCATGAAATTTACATAATTATTTATTATTGTGATAGATGAAAAGAGGAGTTTATGGTGCTGCTTGGTACGGATGAGCCCAACGCTTTTATTTTAATTTTTATTTCGTATCTTTTTCAACCTCTAGAAACCAGAAAAAAATGAATACTTGTACATATGTGCTAATTGAATTTGATTGCAGGAAAAAAAAAGTATTATGGTCTACCTTAGACCAAGCTACGATCAATCAATGTATTTGTTGACCCCATTTGTTGAGTGTCCTTTTTCTTTTTTTTTCTTCTATGCAATCTTTTCTTGATGTATATCAATTTTTTGTTCTAATTTTTTATCTTTAAAATTCATAATTTCATAAGGAAAATCACAAACTATATTCTAGAGTCAAACTGTGCTATTATTTGTTCACATATATCGATAAGTTCAAAGTATATGTCTAGGGGAGATGCATTCAATTTCAAGTCGCTCATATACTGTGAAACCCCAATCCTAATACCTACAAAACACAATAAACAAACACATTAGAAGATCATATGCAAGTAAGAATTAAGATTCCCCATGAAATCCATTAGCAATGCTCAAACTAGGAAATAAGATGAAGAACAAAACAAGAAAACAAATGAAATCCTAATTAAACATGCAAACTCTTGATCCCATGGGGGAATTGGTGCCAATTTGATGTGAAAATTGGCCCTTTCCCAACTCCAATGATGAAATGTTGATGAGTGATGAAGAGTGATCCACTTTGTTGAAGATTCAAGTGTGCTCCATGATGAAAAACCTGCATAACCTAGCTAAGACTTTGATGAAATGGACATGATGAAAATGCTAATGCTTGAAGATGAAATTAAATATAATAAGTCTTCTCAAATTGTGGATGATCAAATGAGGAGAGAAGCCTCTTATTTATAGAAAGACAAGATGGAGAAATACCCAAAATGAAGCAATGTGGGACTAACTTTCAACCAATGGCCAAATGCCACTTGTCAAGAGATGAATGGACATGAAGGATGAGCACATTTTGGAGAATGTGCAAAGAGGGGGGAGATTCAAATTCAAAAGATGGCTTGAAGGATGAGGTGAAAGGTGAAGTTAATATCACATGGCTCAAGAAAAGGACATGTTACAAGATATTTTAAATGCTTTGTTGGATGTACAAACCCTTTTGGAGGGATTTTTCAAATTTGGGGAATATTCCAACCATTGATGCTTTTTTGAAAGAAAATAGATGATTTAATAAATTGATAAATTGATTTTCATGAGCAAGTGGCAAAAGCTAGATGATTTGATGGATTAGGATTAAATTAATCAGGATTTGATTAATTTAATGAGGGATTAGATGATGTGAATAATTGATTTAGATTTATGGGTTGATTTAAATCAAAAGATGAGAAGAATGTGATTTAGAGACTAATTAAATAAATATTTTTTATTTATTTAATTAAAGGGGATGAATGTTGGATTAAATCAAATAAGGTTTTAATTTATTTAATTTAATAGAGTGACTTTAGAGCTTTAATCAAATAAAATGAATTATTTAATTAAATAGGGACTTAGGATTAATTAGATCAGATTGCTTGATTTAATTAACAAAAGAGGGAGAGACTTAATCAGATAAATTATTTATTTAATTAAGAGAGGAAAATTGATGAATTTAATCAAATAAGGGTATTAGATTAAATTGTTAGACCGAGGGATGATTCAGGATGAACTGGTGTTAGTAAAATCAGGATCAGGTGTGATTGGTATATTTTCCATGTTTACATATACAATTATCTCATTGTTATTTTGTTTTATCTTATGGATTTAGAGTCAAAAAGGAAATGTTTTTGGCATTTTAAAAAAAATGGATTATAAATAGCTTTTCAAATGCCTATACCTTATAATAATGGTATTGGAAAATTAAGGCATTTGTTTCAAGTATGATTTGGGTATTTTCTAAATATTAGAAGCTAATATCACTCTTAGTGGGTCATTTTTTCTTATTTATTGTTCACTTTTAATTCTTCTTAACTTGGAAACATTAAAACCAATAAAATATTATTTCTAGGTGGAGATTGATAAACTGTACCAAGAAGAGGTACATTCAAAGAGTATCTCAAAAATATTATATAGGCAATCAAACTGACGAAAAGAAAACAAAGAATATAGATTATACAACAAAACATAAGAACATCCAATTAAAATACTGGTGGCTAAAACCATGCAATGATCATTGAATTTTAGCATGTAGCCAATAGATAAGCAACACACGTTGTAATCCATAGTATCACATAAGCACAATGTGTTGGAGGCTTCCAATCTACAAACAAACTACCATAGAGATTCTCCCATCGAATTAGGGTCAAGTTGATCCTATGAACACCACTTTTCAAAATAGAAGGGGCCTCTTGAATGCCCCTTATAACTAAAATCCCAATCTCCCTTGTCTTTTATGTGAGAAGTAATAATAATCTTGTCTTTCAAATTCCCAAATTTGTAATTCGTAAAGCAAAAACTTCATTAAGATGGAGATCATTTTGTATGCATGCAAGTAATTTTAATATTAATAGTATGGTAAAATGTACAAACCCTTTATTAGATAGTTTGAAGTTATTAAAGTAGAGGTTTTTTATTTTTTCATGGGCTAATTTGATGCCTTAGTTCTTAAATTTTTGATTTATAAGGTTATGCTTGCAAAATTTTGATGAACCAATATTTTTCTCTTGATTTTTCTCATTCATGTTGTAATATTCTCTTATAAATATTTTGACCCTTTCCCTAGACCACCTTTAAGAATACTTCTCAAATCATTGCTTTCTCATGCATTATACTCATGAAGAATATTTTTGAGGCTAAGAACAAGGGGCTCTATAATGAATGGTTCATAAGGTACAACATTTGTTGAAGGTTTTGCAAATGGGGTTGCAAGCTAAGTGGGATTAACCTTGGGAATAAATTTGTGGTTAAGCGCGCTTGAGCTAGAGTAGTATTGGGATGGGTGACCTCCTAGGAAAGTCTAGTGCTTCACCTCTATGAGCATCACCTAGGTGCAATGAGTGCTAAGTGGACCATTCATTAGATCATGAGAGGGATTCTTGTGAACCACTACTCATGAAACATAGGTCAATGAGTTTGACTCGTAAAACTACATGGTTGAATCGTGAGAGCAATATCACAATTTAACACGTTATGGAAAATATCTCCTAATTATCAATTGATGTGCTAAAGGGGCTCTATAATGAATGGTTCTGTGAGGCCTACCATTTGATACACCATTTGGCCATCTTTTGATTCGATCATGTTGATACTCTATGTGTTTTGGACTATTTTGGATGATCATAGACTCTTGATGTTATGCTTGTTTTATGCTTATGATGCTATGATGATTATATGCACATTATGCTTCCTTTATTGATATGCTCATATGATTTGGTTATCATGATTGAAATGGACAATTGTTTTAAAATGAGATGGAATTGATAGGATGCTAAATTTAATTTAGTGATGATGTGATTTCTTTATTATGTCATGACTATACATGAATTGATAAAATATGTTATTGCTAGAGGAAGAATGATTATAGATATTGAATTTATTGATTCAGAGTTAGATTGTGCTAAATATATGCATATGAATTTATGATTTAATTATTGATTATCATGTATTGGATATTTTGACATGTGGAAATTGAGTGTGCAGGTACATGCCCATGGCCAATGGGATTGGAGGTAACCAAGGGTACCCGATTGTGTCAGCCTAGTGAAGCCACTATGGTCGATGAAGAATGGACCATAGCCTCTTGTGTTGTATTTTAATTTGTGATTGAAAATATTTAATGTTGAATCTTGAGATTATGTTTTTAAGGTTAATCAAACTTTTGTTGAGGGTTTTGGGGCATGTTGGAATTATTTTATTATGTTAAAATTCCAATTTCTATTTTGAGGGTTTTCAAAGGTTTAATTAGTCCTTAAATTGGGTTAATTGTCCCTCAATTAACCCCTAGGATAGTCACCTATGGGTTAGGGGTCAAATCAAACCCATAACTTGTCAAAATTGCAAGTTGTGACCCTTCTTAATTAGCCATCAAGAAGGGTGACGGATTTTGGGGATGGGATTGGAGTGTTGGCTCCAAAATCTCATTTATGAGATTTGAAAACCTTGTTGAGTGTTGAACACTCTTTGGCCTTTCACTTCCCCAAGAGTTCTCACACATGTGTGAGAACTTGTGGGGGGGTGTGTCCATAGGAGTGAATAGGAGGTTGACATGTGTCACACTCTCCTCCAAGGGTTTCTAACCCTTGATTCCTATTTGAATCCTTTGGAAAGGAGAGGAAAGGGTTCTTCTTTTGGGACTTGGTGTTTGGATTGCTTGGAGGAAGGAAAAATTTTGCTTGGTCTTGAAGGAGTAGGGATTTGGAGCTCATCTTCAAACTTCTCTCATTGTTGGCTTGGATTTGAGGTAGGTTTTACTCTATCTTTATGTATGTTTTCTTTTCATTTCTTTTACCTCTTTGTATGGAAGTTTGATAACATGAATTATATGGGTTGTTGTGATTTTATGTGTCTTTGCATTTCCTTATGTTGGTTTGGGGTTGTATAGGATAAACTCACCCAATGTGGGAAGAGAATCCTTGTGGGGGATAGGAATGTGTAGGAACCTCTATGGGGAGATTGTTCCTCCTTTGAGAAGGAAGGCACAAAAAGGGTATGAGTACCCAAATTTGTTTCATGATAGTATGGTGTTTTTGGAAGATTGTTGTATGGAGGGTGTATGATATGAAGTATTTTGATGAATGGGTGAAATGGAGAAGAAGAAAATGATGATGTTTAGTTCTTTTTTTATTGGTTAGCAACTCTCCCCATATAGAAGTGATGTCCACCTCTATCCCCATCTTTGGATTCATAAAGAATCCCTAAGTAAATGTGTGAATCTTGGTTGGGAGTATTTTGTTTTGAGCATTGTGGTTGAAAATGGCATTTTGTTCTATTGTTGTGTGTACCCGGTAGCTTGGTTACCTCCTAGCTTGGGGGGTGGTTGGTTTTCCAACCCAAGGTTGGGAGGTGAGCACACCCGAATGGCCATGAGGAAATTTGTTTTATTTATAACTTGCAGATTTAAAGATCACCCTTGCAGCTGTGAAAAAGGAGTTTCTGAAAAAGAAAAAAATAAAATAAAATAGTCTTCAATGTTAGCCATATTCTGTTTTGTGGATTGACATTTTAACATGTAAAGACTATGGAAGCATTGGAAGGAAGAACTGTATTTTGTATGATATGTTCTATGTGAAAAGAATGAGCTATTCCATGCAAACACCCTTTGTACCATTCTACTCTGTAATGTGTATTTAACTGCTATAATAGCTAGTTCAAGAGAGTGCATTATTTTGATTTCCAATGAATGATATAAATATATAATGTTGTCTTTAAGATCTGTTTGTTCCTGCCTTATTGTGGTTGCAAGAGAAAAAGTTCTTAAACACCTTTTTTCCAGTTTGCACCGACAAAAGTCTGTTTGAAAAATGATAGAATAAATGATAAGTTTTCTTCAGAATGAAGGCACTGGAATAATGATTATTGAAATACTTATGTTAGAGGGAAGGGCAGAAGTTGCTTGATTTCTGAGTTTATTTCTTACTGTTTCAAAAAAAAAGAAAAAGAGAAAGGAACGTATTATATGTATATGCTTGTACATCTACCCTTGAAATGATTGAATGTAAACCTTTTGAAATGCTCATTTCATACTTTTCTTTTATTTTTATTTATTTTTTTCTGCAATATATAAATGACTGTAATTTCTCTTGAATGGGTTAAGTAAACTGGGTTGGTATGCTCGTGTATGTCCCTTCCTTCACCTTCGGTAGTCGGGGTGGGAAGAAAAATCCTTGACCTATAATATTGTCAGCCTTGAAACAATAATTTAGTTGCCTGTAACAGATCTGGTACACAAACAGGATGCATGTTAGAGTGAAATAAAAATAAAAATGAATATAAAACCCAGAAGGAAAGTAGAAAATCTCCCTAGAGTCATTACACTATGTATTGCAAGAATTCCGTAGTTATTTTAGTGGCACTGCCTATGGTAGATCTCAGGTAGTGATTGTAAATGTTCTTGAAATGTTATTATCGGTTTATTTAGATGGTATACTGCAAAGCAAAACACAACACAAGAAAAGAGAACAACTGTTCTAATAAGATGGGCATCATGCCACTGATTAAATGAATCTGGTGAATTTCTGCAAAAAAAAAGAAAAAGAAAAAGGGGGGGTTAGACCCACTGAAGGTAATCCTCGACTAGGAAGAAAAGAGAAGACAGCTAAACCAATAGGACAGCGAACAACAAATCTGGTAAAATAAATAGAAGGAACCAACACAGTGTAGTTTGAACACAATAACTTAAACTTACCAATTCTTCCCAGCACTGCAATCATTCCTTCAGCATCGCCTTGTTATTTAGCAGCAACCAAAAAAAAAAAAAGTGAAGGAAGTGCTATTCTTCGCGCGAGTGTGAGGGAAGTGAGCACCCGAATCTTGGGGGGGTAATGTGTTTACAGGATGTGGAGTAAGACTTGGAAGTTCCAAGTTGATTTTAGTTGATGCCTCCCTGACCTTTGAATTTAGGGTTCACCGTTTCTGTAATTTAAGGCTCGTAAGTATTAAGCTGCCCAAGTAAAAATAAACGGATAAAAATTAGAACAGATGCTTATCAAATTAAAATCTAGCGTATTCGTCATCCAAGTAATTTAGTTATTCACTGTAATCCAGCGTGGAAGTAATGAGGGTGGTTGTAAGAAGTAACTGCCATTAATTCTCTTGTTGGGCAATAGCTGAGTTCGGCCATCTTAGAATTCAAAAATTATATTAAAATATTAGATACCTATTCATCATAGCGCCAGCAAGCTTATACAGCAAAATAGCACTAAGGATATTGGTAGTTTATGTGCAAGCTGGAAAGTTATCCCTATTGTATAGACAATCCAAATAGAGGATATTAATTACCAGTTGCGATAGTTGGCTCAAAAACTTAATGAAGAGTACTGCTCCAAGATTTTGCAAGTATATGGCCTGATACTCTGACCGTTGAATCGATAGCATATTTAAGGAAGTATGCTAGGAGCTAGACATTAATGTCAGACATGTCACTTCTAACCTTATACCAGTTCTATCAGGATAGTCGTCAATGCCTGAGTAGGTTTCCATTGGTTGTTTCTTTTGCGAATGGTTGGAAACTACGGCTGCGATTAAATTGTCAGGTGCTTTTAGTCTGTGACCTAATTTTTATCAACATCAATATTAATAATGATACATGTTGAAATCATTAGTTGCAGCGTATAAAAGAAGGGGTTTTCCCTATGCGTGGTAAACCGTTAAATTCTGCTTTATCCCTTAGTTCGGTGCCTCGTAAATCCGGCGAGGTAAAATTTGTTAACATGATATATGGTCACCTTTTTGTTTGGGCGCCACCATCCCCTACGACAACTGCTTAATTGTATTATATTTGCATACTACAATGTTACTGTGGTAGATTCTTCCCCACGCCAGGCTTTTAAAATGACCTTTTTATTCATTGAATGGTGTACGTAAATGTGCCCATTATAGCGTCCACTTTGCAGCATTAAATTTTAGAACCTGTGAGTGTAACTGAAGTCTAACCCCATCGATAGTGTTTCTATCACCAAACCGTATCCTGCATGAAGTTGGAAATATGCGCTTAGTTTTATCCTTATAGTCTTTACCCATTTGATAAAGTCATCATTTAAAGGAAGAATCTAATTAAAATAAATGAAACTCCTCTTCATTCACTTTCAGGAAAGCATGATTAGGTTTCTTTTAAAAGTTAATTCTTCATGTAAATTTAGTCAAAGGGAAGAAAATTAAGCAAATCCTAAAGGGAGCTACGTGGCTTAAAGGATTTAAGAAAAAGTTAAAGAATTTGAAAAATTGAATTCAAAAGAATTAAGTGGTTGAAATTAGTTCTTTTATTAGATTTAAGTTAGTGAATTTTTTTTATGGGAATTTAAGTTAAGAAATTCCCTTTATATAAAGATAAGATCACTATCAAAATTCAAAAAAAAAATAATAGTTTTCTTTTGTTTATTTGTATTTTATTTTATTTTTGTTTCTTTTAGGGTAAAATAATATATAATATATTCATATAATTATATGTAGAAATACATGGAAATTAATAATATATTTAATGGGGTAGGAAAGTCATCATTATTATTATTTAAAAATATTCTTTGAGGTAAATAGAATACATATGCACATAGAGGGTATTTATTCCTCCTTTATACATGGATTAAAAAAAAAAAAAAGGATGATAATGAGATAAATGAAAGTAGACAAGAAAATAAAATAAGTATAATTTATAACTTTCTTAGATCAAGGGGAAACGTTAGTATCATGACATGGGTGTTAATCAATGAGCCTAGCAAACCTTATGTTTGAGCCAATCACGTTTGTTGTTTTAGAAAGTGTGACATTTGACTCCACACTCTCATTTGTGTTACCCCTTTACCCCGCCCTTGAATGAAATATCGATAGTGATGATTGCTCAAGTAACGCTCCTCGATGCATGGGGTATACCACCATGCATGTGCATGGTTTTTGGTTAGAGTTATTAGCTAGCAATTTGTAACCTTGTTCAAAAAAAAAATTTGATAGTTGTGTTTTGCCCTTCATGCAAATTTTAGGCATGACAGGTTCATAAGGAAAAACACTCGTTGAAGGTTTTTCAAATGGGGTTGCAAGCTAAGTGGGCTTCACCTTGGGGAAAACTCTATGGTTAATCATACTTGAGATGGAGTAGTACTGGGATGAGTGGCCTATCAAGAAGGCCTAGTGCTTCACCTCTACAAGCATCACCTAGATGTAATGAGTACTAAGGGACCATTCATTATCATGAGAGATGGATTCTTGTGAACAACTACTCATGAAACGTGGGTCAATGAGTTTGACTTGTAAAACTACACAGTTGAATACTAATAGTAATATCACAATTTGACACACTATAGAAAATACCTACTAATCAATTGATGAGAAAAACGAGCTCTATAATGAATGGTTCATAAGGAACAACACATGCTAAAGGTTTTGTAGATGGGGTTGCAAGCTAAGTGGGATTAACCTTCGGGAAAACTTTGTGGTTAAGAACACTTAAGTTGAAGTAGTACTAGGATGGGTGACCTCTCGAGAAGGCCCATTGATTCACCTCTATGAGCATCACCTAGATGCAATGAGTGCTAAGTGGACCATTCATTATCATGATAGATGAGTTCTTGTGAACCACTACCCATGAAACATGGGTTAATGTGTTTGACTTACAAGTAAAACTACACAGTTTAATCTTGATAGCAATATCACAATTTGACATGTGGAAAATACCTCTTGCTTATCAATTTATGAGCTAAAGGGGCTCTATAATGAATGGTTCATAAGGCACGCCACTTTCTCAATTTTTTGAAAATGGGGTTGCAAGCTAAGTGGGCTTAAACTTTTGGAAAACTTTGTGGTTAAGAGTGCTTGAGCTGAAGTAGTACTTGAATGGATTACCTCACAGGAAGGCCCAATGCTTCACCTCTATGAGCATAAACTAGATGTAATTACTACTAAGTGTACCATTGATTAGCATGAGATATGGGTTCTTGTGACCTTGGAAGTCGCAATGCTTCACCTCTGTGAGCATCACCTAGATGCAATGAGTGCTAAGTGGACCATTCATTATCATGAGATATGGATTCTTGGGAAACACGACTCATGAAATATTGGTCAATATGTTGAAAACCCAGAATACTGAGAGGGGGAGGTGAATTAGTATAATTTTAAACCATTCAAACATTTAAACATCCAATCCACTTAGCAAATTCAATTGTAGTAAATGAAATAAAGCATGAAACATTCAACATCACATAACACATGAACACCAATATTTTTATGTGGAAAACAAAAAATGGGAAAAATCATGCTGAGGATTAGCTGACAATATATTATAATCAATTAAGTATATTTACAAAAGTGCTCACTACAGGTGGGTCACTCATTTCCCACTAAGAGAAAAAGATAGAAGAAAGTATGTGGCTCACAACCTAGGTTGAATTGTTATAAATGCATCTGTCAAATGCATGAAATATAGTTCCAATGAAGCTCAATAAACTAACTTTACACACTTCATTTGATTAAATGATCTAACACTCTGCTTTTCTCTGCATTAACATCACTCTAACACTCTTCTCAATATTCACAACTTAGGTTCATAATGCTTTTAAAATATCTAGCTTATATATCTTCTTCAAGCATAACATCAATTAGGTTGGCCTAATTAGATGTAACATCAAAAATATAACTTGTTGATTCAAATCCTTTCATACAGGCCTCACACTAAGCTTCAATCATTAAAACAATTTTAAATAAGTCAACATGGACCTATAATAGCTTTCACATAACTCTGCAACACTTATTTAACCTTCGTATATCTTCACATCTATTTGGTTGGCATGATAGAATACCTAATACAAAAATTCTTCAATTGTATACCCATATTCGGACACATGGACCTCAAATCTCAACACCAACTAGAGTCCATACTCTATTGACATCTATCAACATCTCCTTAAGACTACAAAGCCAAAATCCTATTCCTAGAGAAGTGTGGACTCTCCTACTCACATGCATTGTACAAGAAATAATTGTAATATGCCAGATCAAACTTATGTCATCCATAACTTCCAAAATAGAGGTCAAAACAAAATGAAATTTTGGGATTAGATGTTTCTATCAACCAAAAAAAACATACTAGAACCATAGAGTAAAATTTCCATTTGTGGACCAGTGCAAACCCAAAAACTATCTTCTTTGTTACATAGGAACACTGGTAAAACCACTTAGTCATTTTTCATCATAACCAACTTTACCAAATCAAACCATCATGTAAAATTGTCTTCTAAAAACACCAAACTACAAGCCTTCTAACATGTTTTGAGATGTAAGAGCCAACCAAAATGATCTGCATCAAAGTCTTCACACCAAGATACAATGTTGACCTCAATGAAAACACTACAACACATAATAGTATACTTTGTGCTTATCCTGCATGCTCATGTTTCCAACAAAAACATCAATGAAAAACTCCTCATTCTTCCAACACAATGAGTTTGAATCGTAAAACTACACAATTGAATCTTGATAGCAATATCACAACTTGGCATGCTGTGGAAAATACCTCCTACTTATCAATTAATGAACTAAAGGAGCACTATAATTAATGGTTCATAATGCACAACACTTATTGAAGGTTTTGCAAATGGAGTTGCAAGCTAAGTGGGCTTAACCTTGGTAAAAAAAATTTGGTTAAGCACACTCAAGCTAGAGTAGTATTGGGATGTGTGACCTCTCGAGAAGGCCTAGTGCTTCACCTTGGTGAGCATCATCTAGATTTAATGAGTTCTAAGTGGACCATTCATTCTGATGAGAGATGGGTTATTTTGAACCACTACTCATTAAACATGTGGGTCAATGAGTTTGGCTCGTAAAACTACACAGTTGTCTTAACAACTATTCATGAGTAAGGAAAAAAAAAATCAACTAATTACCTCTTCTCCCTTAGTGAGGGATGAGGTGGTGTTTTCCCTACTACCAGATAGTTGGATATGTCTACATACCAAGGTGTATGCAGAGAGATATAAAATAGGTGCTCATATGTGAATGAATCATCTACAACATCTTATAATTTGGTTGGTAGTCTCGAGAGAAAATCTACTAAGTACATTTTCTTTCCTTGCATTATCTACAATAGTTATTTCAAATTCTTGAAGTATTAGTAACCACCTCAAAATCCTACCACCCACTATTGGTTTGTTCATTAGATACCTTATTAATGTATGGTTAGTATGTATGCATATAGAATACCTTGTAATGTAGTGTTTGAAATTTTTGATTGTATTAACCACTACTAACATTTCCTTCTCAATCATTGTATAGTTTAGTTATGCCCCTTAAAGATTTTTACTAATATAATAAATAGCATACTCAAGGTTTCCATCCTTCTATCAGGGACTAGCATAGCTCCTATTGCAAAATTTGAAGCAGCTGTATGGATATGGAAGGGTAAGTTTCAGTTTGGTCCTCTCAAAATAGGGGTCTTGGTTAATGTTGTCTTGAGAGCTTCAAATGAATGTTGGGATGCAATTTTCCATTCAAACTCTATATCCTTGAAAAATAAGATGAATAGTGGTGTGGTAATCTTGCTAAAATCTTGTGTAAATATTTGGTATTAGACATGTCCAAGGAAACTTATGAAATATTTCTATCTCTGAGGTACACGTAATGTTGATATTATCTCAATTTTGTTGGGATCTAATTGGATTCATTTATTTGACACAAAATGTCCCATAACTACTCCCTTAGTCATCATCATGAAGTATTTTTCATGACTCGAGGATAGGTTATTATCTTAACATATTTGTAGTACTTTCTTCAAATTGACAAGTGCTTCTTCATAGATATTCCCATATGTTGTGAAATCATCCATGTAAACTCCCATGGAATCATTAGAAAAGTCTAAGAATATGCTTTGGGTTGTCCTTTGAAAGGTGGCAGGTGCATTACATAGCCCAAATGATAAAGATAGAGTAAGAATATGTACCCCTAGGGCATGTGATGGTAGTCTTGTCTTGATCTTTTAGGGCTATCGTAATCTGATTGTATCCAATAAAGTCATCTAAAAAGGAGAAGTATTTCTTTCCTGCTAGTGAATCTGGTACTTGGTCAATGAAAGGAAGGGGAAAGTGGTATGTCCTAGTTGTTGCATTCAACTCATGGTAGTCTACACACACTCTCCATTTTCCCCCTTTCTTACATAGAATCACTAGTGATGACACCCATTGACTATCAAAGATTGGATAGATGAATCCTACATCCAACAACTTTTGTAATTCAACTTTGACTATGCCACTAACTGTAGGGTTCATTCTCCTTTGTGGATGCCTAACTGGTTTATAGTCTTCATTGATTTAAATATGATGCATGCACAATTTTGGGTCTATACCCTTCATGTCATGGTAGTCCCATAAAAATGTTGTTGCATGTGCTTGTAGCACATTCAATAGTGAAGTCCATTGTGCAATAGTTAATTGGTTGTTTACAATTAATGTCTTGTTTGGCATAATTTCTAAATTCAAGGATGATATTTGAATAGATGAAATATAAAGACCTACTATATTTGGGATACAATAATGTGGCAATAAAGTGTGGAAAATTTGAGAAACATACTCAGATGTATTAGTGGGGATTATGTTTAGCAAGGGGTCTTGCATTTAACATGTTAGATAGTCATGTTGATGTGGGTCCCTGCCATAATTATTTTGCATGATGTTCACAATCAGTTCATCTTCATCTTGGTTTACTAACAAGGTACTACATTCAATAGTTATAAAATTTTATAAGGAGTATTGGTCTTCCTAATCTAGGGAAGGCCATACAAGTTGCTCCAAATCTATATGTGGCTAAGCAGGTGGATAGAGGACTAGTTTCTTAGTCACATTTCCATTGGAAATTATCATGTTACAAAAATTGTAATCTACAAAGGCATCTATAGTTGCCAACAAAGGTCTCCCTAAGATGAGGGGATATCCTGGAAGATTAGCTTTAGGTTGCAACATCAAAAAGACTACAGAGTACTCCCATGAGTCCAGTTTTATTACTAGGCCTTCTATGACTCCCTCTGGTTTTACTGTAGACCTATCTGCTAACTGTAGCACAATAGGTGTGGTCTAAGCTCCATTAGTTGTAATAATTTAATGGTTTCTTTTTTCATTACATTAATGGTTCCCCCAAGGTCAATTAAGGTGTTCTTTATGAGAGTACCATTGATTTTGACATCCACTGTAGGGCTCCCAAGGTTTACATACTTGGGGATACTTATGTTTCCCAACATAATGTCTGCAAGTTGTCCTAATACATGTATAATATGAGGGTCCTCACATTTCCTACCTAGATTTTTGAGGCACAACTCTCTCTATGTTTTGGTATAAATAGGTACTTCCTTAATAGTTTGTATGAGGAGTATTTTGATGCAAACATCCTTGATTTTTCCCAATAGATGAGTTTTAGCCTGTGAATGATGTTTTTGCACTGATAGTCTCTCAGGGAATGGAGGATTTGGACTCATTGTTGGTGGATTGACCTAATTTGACTCAGGTTCCCTAGATTTCTTATCCATGGGATTTGTTGGGAGTTCCTCATTAGTTAATTCAATAATATGAGGAGATGAAGACCCAACTAACATCTTCCCTAATCTGAGTTGTACATATCTCACCTCAACCCCATAGGTGGGGTATTGTATAGTGTCATTGGCATAAGCCTATTGGATAGGATTATTGTTTGGGTTAGGTGCAAGTTGTGCTGGAAATTAAGGTGCTCTTGGTGGAATTGGTGTATTTTTTTAATGGTTTTACATTATGGCTTGTTATTGTGGCTACAACGATTATTGTGTCTAGTGATAATTGAAATTTTGATTTTGCCACTACTGACCTCTTTGCCACCGAGGTTGCCATTGATTTTGTTGGGGTGTCCAATGAGAATTATAATTAGGTCCTTGGTAATTCTATGATGGCCACATGTTTTATTGTTGTTGATTCCAATTGGATTGAGGTATTGACCATTGTGGTTAAATTGCACATTGGCCAAAGATTGAGGGTTCCAATTAGGGAAATTTACATTGTTACCAAGAAATGACATGTTATAACTCAAAGGATCCTGGGGCATACCTTGTCATGGCCATGGTTTTTATTGAGATATGTAGGAAACTTGACCATCTTCACCTTCCAATGCATGAAATTATAATATCTCTCACTTATCTTCATAAATACTAGCCACTTTCTTGCACTTGCAATTGATTTTCTTTTGTCGACAGTGTGGGTAGTATTCTGTAAGGGTTTCCTTTGCTTCTTATTTCTTTTTCTTGATGTGGAGGGTATCTAATTGTGTAGCCAAAAGGACAATGATATCATCTTTCATATTTGATAGGAGATTTCTTAGCTCCACCCTTGAGACTCAAGTGGTTGATTTGTTGATGGAAGATGTCTTGTCTCCTCTAACCTTCTCAAGGTGAAAGAAAATGAATAGTTTCTACATGCTTTGCATATCTCCTCAAATGGTAATAGTTATGATATGTCTCCTACCCCAATGAGGTTAAGTGCATCCATATAGTCCTCATTTACTCCCCTTCAGAATACCAATTTCAAGGATTCATTAGAGAGTCTATTTTGATGAGATTTCTTGAGGTAGAATTGAAACCTCTCTACATATTCTTCCAAAGATTCATCTTCATTTTGTGACATCCTAAATATGTCATCCCTCTTTCTATCTATGCTTCTACAATAATCATGGTATTTCTATAAGAATTTTGTCTTAATTGTATTCCAATTAGGAACATCATCTCTTCCCAACCCCATGAACCATCTTAGAGCAACATCTTTTAGTGTTGCTAGAAACAATTTGAGTCTACGAGCATCTTTTTTATAGTCATAAATTTAGCATAGCACATCAAACTCAAAAAAATGGTGTTTAGGTCCTTTATAACTAGCCTATAGAAGATAGGTAGTGCTAAAGGAGGTATATTCTTCAAAGCAACAACTCTCTTCTAGTTGTCTATAGGGAACTCAAATGTTAAATTCTTTGGTGGGTCTTCACTACTGTATCAGCCATGATGTTGATATGTATGTGGGAAGTCTCCTTTGTTTCCAATGTGGGTATTGGAATCATGGACGATTTTTCTTCAGGAATACCCTCGCTCTATTCACTTTGTTCATCGGTATCCTATAATGATTCATATGTTGAAGGGAGAAATCTTCCCAGATCATCTCTTTGCCTCTATGTGGAATGTTTGTAAATTTTTGGTTCAATGGTTCCTACACATTTTTAGTAACTCATGTTGTGTTGATGGCTTAAGACCTATTTACCCTAATGTTAAAAATGAAATTCCTAAACTAGGAAACTTAAAAATAACTAGAAATACATAGAATAATCCTTAACAAAGCACCATCCTTGATAATGATGCCAATAATGTAGGGTTTCTATAATGTTTTATTAACTTGGTGCTATAGGTAGACACACAATTCAGAGGAAGGATTCCTAATTGAACAATTAACCAAATTTTTTACAAGAGGCTAAATTTAATTATCAACTAGGGCTTCATAAAATTTTGATAGTGCTAGCACTATACGTGCATTCATGGGTTCTAACTCAACCTATGTCAATGATTATAGGTGATTTACACATGTACAAAAAATGGAAAAAGTTGGAAAAGGAAATGAAATGTTAACTATAAAAATAGGGAAAATAACATAAACTATTACTTGTGTTATGGGTGCTTATCACTTAAGACTTTTCCTACTAGATGCTAAGATTGAACTATAACTAATCACTCTAGGAGTATGAAACAAAGCTACAAAATCTAATTCAATTACAAAATCACATTTATAAATCCATATACATGTAACTAGAAACTATTTAAATTAAATAATACATGGAATAATCTAATAATAACAAAGTAGAGTGGATAGAAGTACCTCAAATGGCCCTTGCTTGATTTTTTTCTTCCACAACAGATATCATCGCTTACTACTTAATTAGCAATTCATGACACTGAACTAACTCCTTTATTGCATGATAACTCTAAATTTTGACAAGAATCTAATCAAGATCTCTCATTCAAAAATACGTATCCATTATTCAATTGATAATAGGAAACTAATAATGATAAAAAGAAAAATGGATAACTAGTAACTAGATTCGCTCCTCACAATAGATCCCACTATATAGGGTCCACGAGGAGTATTATTCATCCAAAGACTGAAAATAGAACCATAATGTTTTTTCCACTCTCCCTCAAGAATAGAGAGAAGACTTAGTCTTGTAACTAAAAACCGTAATTGAAAAGTAGAAGAAGAAAAACTAACTTAGAAATTTTCCTTAACGGTTAACCATAATGAAAGGAAAGTGTTTCATAGGAAATGTGACATCATAGGCTACTCCTACTCAAAACAGACTCCTTTCAATCATCTTATTCAGTGTGCTTGTAGTGACTCATGATTGACCATTCAATTGTCACCTCCATTCTTCTCTAGAGCTATCATGATTTAGTCATTTTGACTTCTCCCTTGCAACTCCTTTTGGTCCTTATATTGTGGGTTATAAATCCTACTTGTTGTGGGTTAGAGTTCTTCTAGTTGCAAGAGGTTAGTTTCATTCTAAAGCACACACATCATTAAAAATAATAAATTAAGAATAGAATCATATTGAATGTTATGAACATTCATAAATTCACTCATATAAATGTCATCATATCATATTTTCATTACCACATACTAAAGTCTAGTTTAAATTCCACAAAAGGTATAAAAGATGTATAACTCTTAAGATTGTTGATGAACTTTGGTAGATTGAAATGATAAAAGACATAAACTTAATAAAGAAAACTATCCATAAACTAAACCCATTGTATATTAGGTATGAGGATTTGAAACATGCTAATAATTTTTTTCTTTGTTTTTAAATAGAAATTCAATTCTAGTTTGGAAACCCTATATGGGAGAAACCATAGAGAGAAACCCTCAACCCTAAACATGTGAAATTGAACTTGTGAATGATTTTATTATTGAATTGAACCATGTTGTGAATTTGAATTTATTAAATTACACTAGGAATTATATTTTTATGAATTTAATAATACTTTTTATGATGTTTTCATTGATTTGAATGTTGATACTTGATGTATTGAATATTTTATGATTATTCAACCTTCTTCAGGAATGTCTAAAGGTCTAAGAGTAATATGATTTTCTATAAATTCATACGGTCTAAAAAGGTGGTCTAAGAAACCATACTAGAAAAAGTATACAAGAGGGTAAATTCTATGCTTGAGTTTCAATATTGTGCCTAAGGATCATTTATAAGCCCTTCAAGATTGATCCCATGGGTTATATGGATTAGATCCATAGTCTTTTTTTGTTTGAAATAATTAAATTTGGAGCACTTGAGGTTTTTTTTTTGTGTCTTTTTTTGTATTTTGTAGAAGTAGAACAAATACTTATATTATTAGAAATGATTAGGAAAGTATACAAGAAAAAATCTTATAATTTTATCTAACCTTCCATCAAGAAATATTTTTGATATATTTTTTGTTTACAATGTATTGATGATTTTATGGTTTTGGAGTGTGTAGGTAAGTATTTACTACAAATCCTATTACTATAAAACCTTTATTTTTGGATCAATATGGGGTCATCATATATAATTACTTAGCTAGAGACAATTCATCTTGCTATTTATATTTTAAATCGCATGAGTTCATACTAGAAAACTTACATAGAGGGCATATACATGTTTATTCATTATGTACATCCATCACAATGTGCTAGTCGAGTTCTATATTTTTTAGTAAGTCATATGATTTGAGTTCATGAGAAGTTTATTCTATGGTACCTAGTTGAACATATAGGATTCATGCAAATTTTATCTCATAGTTCTACAAAAAAAATAGTTTTTTATCCAAGAGGATAGGGTTTCATGAATTTTTTATTTTATAGTTTCTAGTAAAAGGTTGGGTGTCTACTTGAAAGAGTGATATGGTTGGAAGATACATGCCCAATATTGGAGCCACATACTAAGGCTCAAGATCAAAGGAAACTAACTCAAGATTCTTCAAGCATGATAACTAAGGTGGTGAATGACAAAATAGAAACCAAATCCACTATTGCAAAGAAGAACTGTATGGAAATAAATTAGTGATTGTGGAATCATATGAAAGTGAGTCTAAGGAGGATCATGTTTCACTCAAAAGGAGAAAAAGATACATTCTCAAGTTGCTCATTCTACAAGGACTCCACCTCCCTCTTCATCTCCACCTCATGAATCTCCTATCCCTTCTCCACCACCATATCCTCTAAGGTAATCTCCTCAAACTAAGGATAAGACACAACCACCTCCCCTTCCTCCATCTCCACCAAAATCTCCTATTCCTCCTCCACCTCCACCTCCAATTCGCAATCCACCACAAGCATCACTAGTTCCTTCACCTCCTCATTGTCCACCTCATTATTATTCTCCATCTCAAGTACTAGTTCCTTTACCCCCTCATCAAGAACAAGTGGATCAACCTAAGAAATATGATGAACCAATAGAAGATAAACCAAAAGAGTTCAAAATTAAGAATGTTGTGTTACACAAACAGTTTCTGTTGTACCAAAAGATCAAACTATTAATGCTCGATACAACTGCTAGAGTTAACGAATCCATGGGAGGGAGTTAATCCATTCCATGATCCTTAGCATTGTGATGCACAACACAAGGAGAAAAAGGGCCCATACCTTACAACAATCCCCCTAGTGCAAGCGAGGGGTATGAACCCGTGAGCCAAGATCTGATACCAATTGTTGCACAAACGATTGCCATTGCATCAAAATATCAACCTATTAATGCCCAATACAATCGCCAGAGTTAATGAATCCATAGTAGGTGGTTAAGCCATGCCACGAACCCAAGCGTTGTGTTGTACAACACAAGGAAACAAAGAGCACACACCTTGCAACATATCAACCCCCAACAATGGAAAGAGATACATATTCCCAAGGATCAAGCTCTGAATTCACCACCCCACATGGAAAATTCAAGAGTGACTCCTCCTTCTTCTCCTCCTCAATAAACATAGACAAAAACATCAATTTTCTAGTATAACTCAACCATACAAGGAAAAAAAGAGCTAGGACTTATGTCTAAGAGGAAGAGGAATTCTCTACAATAGTAGAATTTTTAAGGCTCAAAAAACTAGGAAGAGGGCCAAAATACTCTCCACTATCAGTGTGGATGAGAAAGGTGATTGAAAATCTCAAATTTCTACCCCCATGGTGGATAAACCGAAAGAACATATAGCACCTAGGGATTACAATATTCAAAAAGTAAAGTTAAGTACCTAGACTAAGGAAGAAGAGAATTTGTCTCTACAATTAGTTGTTTCATTTGTACTTGAGTAGATGAAGAAAGATGAAAACACCAAAGAAGAAATTAAACCTCAGGTGGGACAACTAACTTACTATATTAATCATATGGTGGGGACTATAGATTCAACTACACTTACTCCCACATTAATACCAACATTGAATAATGAGACACAACACCCAAACCCTAAGGTTGTTATCCCAACTACAACAGAGTGGAAAGAAGGGTTACATGCCCTTACAAGCAAGGTAATAAAGAAATCATTAAGCACCTATCACAACATCAGTGATGAGGAAATTTTAGTGCATCAAATGGAATAAAAAATTAATGAGGATCTTCTCATGTGGGAGGATTATGTCATAATTTTGTAGATAATAATGGATACTCCTTTTGAGTTAGCCTAAACATCTATTTTTGATGGGGAAGATCAAGACTTACCAAAATAATAGTTAAAATAAAGTCAATTAAGAATAAAAACACTTAATAAGTGTAAGGCCAAGATAAAAAAGCATAAGCTTAGCAGATTTTGTTATGGTCATGTAGAGTAGGGGGATTTGCTACTCACGAGTCTCTTGCTTTTCAAGAGAATCTCATGGAATGAACTACCCTAAACTACCTCAGATTTTACTTAATTGAACTAGAAGGAAGAATGAAGAAATTATAAAAAATAGTCTGAAGGAAAAATATCAAAAATGATAGTCAGACAAACTACTCTAGGGGCTGAAAGATCAGGGTACTGAGATATTTTTCATAGGAGTAACCCTCGTCCAAAGGACAACGATGCGGGAGTGGGATGTCAGTGCAACAGACTAAAGTCCTAGAGGCATGTTGGCATTTTGTATGGATAGAGCATGAAACCTCCAGATATAAATACTAAGCCTGGCCTACTAACTAGCTTAGATTTGAGGTATGTTTATCTAACTAAATTGATAGTAAGAAATAAATGTTGAAAATACACAAGGAAGATAGAGAACCCACTTACAATAGGTCTTGTATTCAAAAACTTTCTCCAAGCTTCACATAGACAAACTGCACACAAGATGAACGAGAGAAAATGTTGGGGCTATTTTGGGGCTTGCCATAGTCAAACCCCCATTTTGGTGTTCTCACCTCCACCGATAGCCAAATAGATAGAGATAAATAGACAAAAATTAAATAGACATAAGGTGATAAAAGCAATCCCCATTCAAGGAGGAGAACAAGTATCACGAGGTAAAGATGTAATAAATAATCCATTCACAAATAGACAAGAAGCATGAGAGTGTTACCAACAGTCTATGGCTCCCTCTTGGATTGATAGACACACCATTAAGCATTTATGAGAGATATTTAGCTGTTGGAGGGACCTCAATTCGGTAGGGATTCACTGTAAAAAGTAAGATTGAGAAGAGAAGAGAAAGAGAGTAGAGTGAGCAAGAGAATGAAGTGTTAGAATCCAAGAACTTGCAAAATGAGAGTGAAAGAATGAGTTTTGTGTTGCTACATGGGTGGGAGGATTTGTTACTCTTGGAATTTGACTACAGGGACATGATTCATGAGTCAAATATTCCAAGATTCCCATGTTTAACTCAAAAATACGTAGTGACACTAGCGCACTGCGTAGATATTTGCATGCCACGCAGGCATCCAACTCATCATTTTTTAGAAATGAGGTAGTAGACTATTGTCGCTTCATTGTTGGTCTTCATGGAGTTGAAATTGTGAAATTCTAACCCATAAGGTTCTTGTCATAAATGTGGCTAAGTACAATAAATGTGGGGGTCAAGTGCGTAAATGTGAAATTTCCCTCAAGGTACAATTTTACGACATTACAGGTCATAATAGAGAAGCTCATCAAAGATCTCTCTTGTACATTTTGAGAAATTTCCTCATTGGTGTGACCAACTTAAAGGATAATTGATGAGCTTATAGATTTATTGCATTGATCCATGTCTAAGGAGGCAATCGACGGAATGATGAACACCAAGGTCTGTATCCAAAAAAAAAAAAGAGTTAGCAACGTTTAGAGAGTTGTTGGAGATGGAGTGATCTACTTTCTCCTAGGGAATAAAGCTAAAATATCACTATTTTTTGGGATATTTTTTAGATCTATCACGACATTTTAGTAGATAGGCATGTTAAAGTTATTTCATTTAATTATTCTTTAAATTAAATAAATTAACTTAAAATTTGATATTTTCTAAGGTGGTGTTGCAACCACCCACTCAACATTTAAACTCTTAGTTAGCTCCTCTTAGAATCATGCATCAACTTTAGAATTTTTAGCTAAGTTCTTTTTATATCTTAAATTCTAGGGCGACCAAAAGTGTATTTATCCTTCCTCTTGAGCTGATTTTTTTTTAATCATTTTTGACAATGGAGAATACAAGGAACTCATACAACCTCAACATAGATATCTACTAGTTTTGTAATTTGAAATTTTAATAATAATTGAAGGAATATGCCTATTACACATCTCAATGCTCTTGTTGTGAGATTGACATTTTGATTTTAATTTCTCTAAAAGTGAACAATTTGGTGATATCTTTGGTATTAATCGAATTTCATAGAACTCTGTTATAAGGCCCACCCTTTGATAGACATGATATTTCATTATTTTGACTATGTTTAGACTAATACCTTATGATATTATTAATATTAGTATGAATTAGATGATTGAAGTTCTATATTTGATTTTTATCAAGATGCTTAAATTGCATGCATAGAATAGCTTAATTAATTTTTGATAAATTATATACTTGAAGGTAAGTTAGGAGTTATGATTCTTAGGTGAATTTCAATGTGATGATAGTTAAAATGGTTATATTTTGAATAAATTATGTAATAAAAAGGTTTATTTTTGCGTTGAATGGACGGAATCAAGTTATTTGGGCAATTGCAATAACTAATAATCTTGAGATTTATGTGTAAATTAGAATTGAAATGAAGTATTGAGCTAATTATTGGAATTGAAATGAACTAGGTTTGATTTTTAAGTTGTGTTGACATCCTAGTTGTCATGATTTCCTATAAGTTTACTTGGATGATTGGAGTGTTTATGGTCTAATGAAAGATCATGTACAAGTACTCTACATGATGTTAAATAGATGTAGAATTATGCAAATCTCAACAAATTTGAAGAAACAATACCCTTTAGGACCTTATTAGGTCATATCAAATGTAAAGAGGGACTAATGGTGGACTCCATGAAGGTTGCACTAATACTAAAATTACTGCCACCTAAGAATGTGCCAAAGTTAAGATATTTTTGGGCTACACTAGATACCATAGGAAGTTCATAAGGGGATATGTCAGCATTGTTGCACCACTAGAAGAACTCTTGAAAAAAAAGAAATGTAGAAACATTGAATGGAATGATGAATCCCAAAAATACATTGAAACCCTAAAGAAAAAAAAAGTGTAGAAGAACCAATTCTAATATTCCTAGATTGGAACAACCATTTCCATGTGCACGTAGATGCTTCCAACATTGCCATAGGGGAAGTACTTACACAACCTAAAGGAAAAAATACTAGATCCCATAGCTTTTTCTAGTAGAAATTTGTTTGTTGCTGAAAGAAATTTTATACCACTATAGAAAGGGAATCACTAAATATGGTGTATGCACTATAGAAATATAGACACTACTAGCTCTCCACACCATTTACATTCTTTATAAACCATGAGCCACTGAAAATTTTTCTTAACAAACTAGTAACCCATGGTTGCATATGTAGATGGTTATTGTTATTTCAAGAGTTTTATTTTAAAATTATGGTAAAACCCAGGAAGAATAATTAAAGACCGGATTATCTATCACAAATTAAAATTAGAGAAGAACTGGATGCCCAACGGGAAGATTTACCTAGCTCACACCTATTCCACATCTTTGCAATACCAGAGGAGATAGAAGAGATTGTGATCTTTCTTTCTACAAGAGAATTTTCCAAGAATATATCACCACAAGGTAAGCAATCACTTATGTGAAGGGTTGCACCATACACCCTAGTAGAAGGAGAGCTACACTATCTAGGGAGAGATGAAATTTTGAGAAGGGTGGTATACAAACATAAAAGGAATTCAATTTTAAAATAATCACATGAAGGGTTTGTAGGAATTCATAACTCTAGAAAAACTACAACTAGAAGGATAAAACTTGTAGGCCTATAGTGGCCAACTCATCATAAATATGCCACAAAATACACAAAAGGATGTGATATTTTCTAAAGGGTAGGAAAACCTACCACACATGATGAAATGCCATTTAGAGTAGTATTATCTTAAAATACATTTGAAAAATGGGCAATATACTTCATAGTACCAATTGAACCTCTAGTAAAGCATTCAAAAGCTAAATTCATTCCATAGGAGTGGAATATTTGAAAAAGTGGGAAGAGGCAAAACCAACAAGATATTGCATTGCAAATATTGCCACAAGGTTCCTATATTAAAATTTCATCACAAGGTATGGATTTCCTCTAATTATAGTAAGTAATCAAGGTAAACACTTCGTGAATAAGATGGTAAAGGAACTACTTCATAACTTTATGATAACACATAATAGGAGTTCCCCCTATAATTCACAAGAAAATGATGCAAGTGAAGCACTAAACAAGATATTGGAAAGGAATTAACCAAGATGTGTGATGAGAGTATAACAAATTGGGATTTAAAGGTACCTAGGGTACTTTGGGTATACCACACATCCTATAAAAGGAATACTAAATTCACACCTTTTTCAATTAGTTTATGGTATTGATGCCACAATATTAATGAACTTCATTATTCCAAGCATATGTATCACACTTACTTTACAGTTGTAGGATGATCAATCCTTGATGCAAAGGGTAGAAGACTTGGAGAAATTACATGAATATCGATAAGTTGCAATGTATAACCATCAATTGGAGAGGCAAATAAAAAAATAATTTCACGATAGGAACCTATGGTTGAAAACATTTAAGATAGGATACATCATATTATTGTATTATAGTAAATTCAAGAAACAAGGAAAGTTGAAGGTGTGATGGTTATGTCCTTATCACATTCATGAAATCAATGATTTCAAAGTGGTTAAACTATGACAACTGGATGACACCACTCTGATAGGTTATGTAAATGGAACACCCTTAAAACATTACTACTTATCGATAGGTTGATAATGAAACTTAAAAACAATCAGATCCTAATGTATAGTATTTATCATAGCTCAAGTATAGACCCCAATAACATTAAAATCACAAAACCAAAACATCAACTCATGGATAAATAACAACTATAAAAGATCACAGAGGTAGAGCGTGCATTCAATTGACCACCCTACTGGATTGCCTATATAATACCACCTCTTCCACCTATTGAAAAAAAAAGTGAAGGAAAGCTACAATATGAACTTATGCAAGTGAATTCAGATCTGAAAATCATATTACCAAATCAGAAATAAAAATGTGATTGTATCAAACATCACAATATAAAAATCAACAAATAAAATGTGACACCAAATTTATGGTGAGAAACCCTTTTGAGAAAAAAATCCACCTGAGAAAAGATGACAAGTATATTACTAATATTCCAATGAGAGTATACAATAATAAACTTCACTACTAATCTCTAATCAACCTAGCAGCACCATGTTACCTGCAAGAACTCAATATGAAATCACCATCCCATGGCTCCAATTTATAGAAATTATGGGAGGTAAAACCATGAATGGTAAACCAAAACAAGAGGAACAAAACCACCTACAACAACCCATTCCCCTCTTCCTAGATAGCCAAAAGACATAATAAAATATAAATTGGATATTCAATATTCCAACATGGGTGCCTAACCCATAGCTTATCCAAATCCTTCCTTTTCATATGCTCAATTGACCTTTCCACAAGCTGATAGAACACCAACAGACACCTTTTCTTCTCCAATCTTGGATTCCCACTCCAAAACCTTGCATATTTCATTTTGGATGCCTAATAAAGATGCCTTATCTATATTTGATGTGTAACCTCCATCGAAAATAAATCCCCTCTTTAAAATATAATTACAACATGCCAAAATTTAATATTTTTTCTCTCATGTCCCCTAGAACACATTCCAAGGAACATGGAGACATATAAATAACATAGGATTACAAGATTAATGTCATCTTATCCTAACATTCTCCCACTTGACATTATACATTGTAATTGCATTCAAGAGATACAAAAAACATAAAATCAAGTACAGTGATCAAGGCCCATGGCCTTCCTAGACCAAGAGAACTTAACCATGGTCATTGGCTTCATAAGATAATTTGCAACATTATCCAAAGTGTCAAACTTTTCTATAAATACCGTACCATTCTCAACCATATCTCATACAAAGTGATACTAAACATCAACATGCTTATTCAAGCATGATAGATAGGATTTGTGTTCAAGAAAATAACACTCTAATTGTCATGTCCAATCCTCATTGTCCTGGAATCAAAACCAATGCCATTACCAAGACTATATAACTATATCACCTCCTTAGAGGCATGTGTAGCAGCCATATACTCTACTTCAATGGTGGAAAAAGAAACTGTGGGTTGCCTCTTACTCAACCAACTCACTTCTCCTAAAAAAATTAAATACATAGCCATTGGTGGACCTTGGACTATCCAAGTCACCTACCCAATCTGCATCAACAAACCCCTATATGTCTAATTAATTGTCAACACCATCAGTACCATGATAAACCAAATAGTAATTTTAAGTACCTCGCAAATATCTAAAAACCCTCTTAACAAAAGTCCAATTCTCTCTACTAGGATTAGACATAAACCTACTTAGAACTCCCACTGCTTGGGCTATATCTAATTTAGTGTAAATCATTACATACATCAAACTACCAATGGCACTAGCATAAGGAACAATAGACATATCCTCAACATCATCATCAGAGTTAGGACACATATCTAAGCTCAAATTGGTACCAACCAGAAATGGAATACTATCTGGCTTACATTCATGCATATTAAACCTCTACAAAATGGTATGAACATACTTACTCTGACTTAACCAAAGCTTTTTATGAACCTAATCTCTTTTGATTTTCATCTCAAGAATATATTTTTCAACCCCCAAGTCCTTCATATCAAATGTGCCAAAAAATTTCTCCTTGAACTCAGTAATCATCACCTTGTTATAAAAAAAAACATATCATCAACATACAAGGTAATAATTAGAATATGATCATTAATAACCTTAATGTAAACACAATTATTCTCCTCACTCCTAAGAAAACACAAATTCAATGTAAAAGATTCAAACTTCTGGTATCACATCCTAGGGGACTATTTCAAACAATATAAAGATCTCTTCAACCTAAAAACCAATTGTTCTTTTCCTTTCACAACAAAACTGTCAAGTTGTCGCATATAAATTTCCTCCTCAAGATCCTCATGCAAGAAATAAATTTTAACATCCATTTTCTCTATCTCAAAATATTAAGAAAAAATAATAGATAATAGGAATCTAATAGAAGTTAATTTAGGAACATGAGAGAAAATTTTACCAAAATAAACTCCCTCTCTCTAGGAGTAGACCTTGGACACTAATCTAGCCTTGTACTGCTCTAACTGACCATTTTCTCCAAATTTATTTTTAAATACCCACTTGCATCCAATGGGATTCCTTCCTTTGGGAAAACTAACAATATCCCAAGTGTCACAACTATCCAAAGTCATCATCTCATCTTGCATGGCCTACAACCAAGACTCACTTTCCTCCAAAGAGAGAGCCTCCCTATAGGATCTAGGTTCATCATCAGTACTCAACAAAGAAAATTCACAATGAAAATTGGATGGGCTATACCTGTCAACTGGATTTTGTTGCCTTGTATATCTCCTCAAGGTAGGAGTAATGGGCTCTACCTATTCTTCTTCTTTTGTATGCTCATCCTACACATCCTTTGAAATATATGAACCCTCTTCTTCTTCATCATCCTCAAATCCATCTATTTTTTCTTCCATGTGCATCTTCTTTCTTTTCAATATTTGTCTCAAAGTGCACTATCTTTGTCTTACCTTTCTCCCTTGGTTGTTCTTCTCTTGAGTAAGCTCTAAACTCCCTGAAAATCACATTTCTAGAAAAGATCATTTTATGGGTTAGAAGATTCCAAAGCTTATAACCTTTAACATTCTCATTGTAACCAACAAAGATGCATTTCTGAGCTTTTGGATCTAATTTAGATCACTTATCTTGAGTCACATGAAAAAAATCATCATAACCAAAGAACCTTAAGTGTGAAATAGAAGGCTTTCTACCTATCCACACTTCATAAGGACTTTTATCAACAAGAGATGAACAAGGAGATCTATTAATTTCAAAAAACAAGTAGTACAAACCGCATCTATTCAAAAGCATCTATCAAGCTCAGCACCACTCAACATGCTCCTAGTTTGTTTCATCAAGTTTTGGTTCATTCTTTATACCACCCCATTTTTTTGGGTATTTTAGAATTCATCAAATTCCCTAGAACAATATTCACCCCCATTTTTAGATCTCAACACTTTAATCTTATAATTTGATCGCTTCTCAACTAAGGACTTAAATTCCTTAAACTTAGTGAAAAATTTAGATTTAGAATGCATAAAATAAATCCATGTGTATCTTGAGACATCATCAATAAAAGAGACATATTACCGAGATTTACCCAAAGAGTCAACATCCACCAGTTCACATACATACAAATGAATGATCTCTAATAATATCTTTGCCTTATTAGTTCCATTAGGAAATGAAGATCTATTTTGTTTAACAAACACACAATGCTCACAAAAATCATTTTTTCCAGCAGAATAATCAGAAATACCATCAACCAAATTTTTATTAAGAATGGTCTTAAGACCTTTTTCACCAATCTGACCCAATCTATGGTGCCACAATATACATGCATTTTCAATGCTAGTTACATTGGAAGATTTACATAAAGTAGAGGAATTTATCCTAAACAAATTCCCTATCTGAGATCCTTTAGCTATCACCAAAATCCCTCTTACCAACCTACAACCTGACTTGTCAAATGTCACATGCATTCCAGAATCATTCAACTTGGATATTGAAAGTAAATTTCTCACAAGTCCTAGAATATGTAAAACATCATCAATGGATTTAATCATCCCATCACTAAAACACAACTGTACCTTTCCCTTACCAATAATCTTCTTAGTTTTTTATCACCAAGGAAAACATCTCCCCCATCATATGCTTTGTAAGAAGTAAACCACTCCTTGTGAGTAATGTGGTAGGAGCAACTTGAATTAATAAGCTAATAATAATCACTAATAGAGTAATTTGAAATAAATGAAGCATCAGAATCATCATCAAAGGATTTTTTCATGGAGGAATCAACATTATTTTTCTTTTTCTTACACTCCTTCATGTGCCCTCTCTTGCCACAATTCCAACACTTCACTCTACTCTTTTTGGGGGTCTTATAACGTCTTTTAGACTTATCCCTCTTTTTATCCCCTTAGGTCCTTTCTCTTTGGACCCTCCTCGCACATGCAAGGCATCTTCAAAGCTAACATTCATATATTTTATCCTCATCTCCTCTGATAGAAGTATGAAAATCATGTTGTCCATCTTTGGCTCTACATTACCACTACTTATGGCAATAATTAGATTTTCCCAAGATTCGGACAAATAACAAAGAAACAAGATACATTTATCTTTATCTTCTGATTTAACATCTATTGATACAATCTGACTTATAATCATATTAAAATCATTTAAATGGTTTACAATTGAATCACCATCTTTCATTTTAATGAATATAACCATTTTTTGAGATATAACTTGCTAGACAAACTTTTAGTTTGATTAATATCACCTATCCTCTTCCACAACTTGTATGTGGTGTCTTATGTGGATACATTCAAGAGGACAAAATCCATGAGACACAACCGTATGGTTTTGATTATATGGGAAAAATAGGTTATGAAGGGACCCAAAACCCTTTACAACAAAATGTTGCTCCAACAAGTAATCAATAGCCTACCAACAACAATCCAACAGAAAAAAAACTAGCCACCACGGGTGCCAAACTAAAAAAATACAAACAACAACCAACAAAACCCACCTACAAAACAATAGAAAAACAACCTACAAGAGATAAAAACCCAACAGAAACATAAAGAAACAAGAAACTAGTTAAGGCCACTCAGAGTTTTGACCACCTCAATCTCTAAGTTCTTATGTTTTTCAACCATATCCAGCAGTTCCTTTTTCTCAGCATCAAAATCTTTCTTCCATTTAGTTGAACCTCTGCCAATAGGTACCTTATCATCATCCTTCGCAACTTTTATACCCTTTCCCTTAGCCATTTGCTCTTTCTCCATGATCTCTGAGAAGAGAACCTAATCTTCTTTGAGCTAACCAATTTTCTTAAAGAGAATTTCCAAAGCTTTTGCACTATTCTTGACCGAGGTATGGGTCACCTACAATAATTTTTTAATATCACCATTTATACCAACAACCTTGGCCTCAAGGGCCTGCAATCTTTCCTTGCACAATGACTTAAAGTCATTAAACGAACCTTCTAGTTCCACCATTCTATCAATGAGGATGTCAAACGCAGAGGCCTTCTGAACATTCTACATATTCACCTTTAAGCCTCTTATCTTGATGTTGATTTTATTGAATTCTTGCAAAGTCCATTTGGCCAATTTGAAAGTACCCATAGCCCCAGCCCTAGCCATATCCAGCAAACCAAACATAGAAGTATCATCTTCGTCTAGGTACAAAAAATCCTCCAAGAGAGGATCAGTCTTCAAGGGTAGATTAACATTTTTCTTTTGATCATCTTCCACATTCAGATCCCCAACCTCCTTGTCCAGAGACACCTTAGGCATGACATGAACTGGAGAATCCTCAACAGTCACCATTTTGTCAAAAGGAATCTTACCTTCCTCAGCCTCTTTGGAATCCCTGGCCACAACTACAAAATCCTTTTTCTTCAAATTGGCCAACCTCTTTGACATTCTTCTCATTTTTTCAACAGAACCTACATTACCCTAGGTCCCAACCTCAAGAGCCCCACCAATAGCACCTTTATCAACAACCACTTCCACAACCATAGGAGAGGACCCATTCGACCCTACCTTTGTATCACCGCCCCTAGAAATGGCCAACCTCTTAGGCGCCCTATTACTCTTAGAACCCACCACCTTCCTTTTATTCGAAGCCGAAGCCACACCTACAGGGAGTACATCATCCTCATCCTCACTCCATTCCTCCTCCTCATCTAAAGAGGAATCCAAATCCGACGACCCAGATAAAGCACTTAAAATCTCTTCTTTGCCTTTGATAGCCAGAGTCGGGATAAGAGATTAGACATGCTCCATTATAAGCAAAATAAGCCCTTCATGGAGGACAAGGGACCTCCTATTCTTCAGATGAGCATACACTGAGGATTCCAATGAAGATAAAAGAAAAAAGGGAAAGGAAACAAACAAGCCATGCCTAAAATGATTACGAAGAGTGAAATGGTGACCAAGAAGAACCTTAAATATTCCTTCTAGCATCACATACTGCATCATCACCTCCACAACCCTATCCCAGATCTTCTTGAGAGAGGTTCTATCATAACCCCAACTCTCCAACTTGAACAAATTCTTCCACTCGTCATCCTTCAAAAACTAGGTCATCACCTCCTCATTGCTCTTTTTTTCTTTGAAAAACTTCCTTCCCATAGTTGACATCCCCATAACAGTGGCAATAAGGTCCTCATTCACTTCCACCTCCAACCCTTTCATCACAAGCTTGCGATTATACCAGAAAGAGACAAACTTGGCCGAGGCATTAGGGTCATTCCCATGCAATCTCTCCAAAAATGGAGTGGAATTGCCATGATGAAGAATATTCTAGATTTTCTTTTTTCTCTATATATCACCACAAGAGTCTAGCTCAACTCGACATTTATCTCTGCCCATGGTAGCCCAAATAGAACACACAAAACCCTATCGAAAGATACCAAGAAGAAAGCAAAATAACCATAAGACACCCACAAAGTGTCCCAGATGGGAAGAAGTACAAGGCCATAAAAGTCGCATCACCTTATCTGACACCATCAATTCTTAAGATGTTTCTAGCATTCTTGGGAATGATCGATCCCTCCTCCCATGAGTGAAATTCACTAAGGTTGACAACCAAATTGGCAAAATAATCAGCAAGAGAGTTTCCTTCCTGCTAAAGGTGAGAGATGTGGGTCTCATCACAAGATTGTAACATAATTACTGTATCCCTTATTAATTGATCCATGTTACAACTTAGGGGATGCATACCATGCAAATAATTTATGATATTGATAGAATCTCCTTTCAACTAGACTTTGGAGAAACCATTACTAATTTCATATCTAACACTCATGAATGCAGCCTCTACCTCTGCACGATGATTAGTCTGTGTACCCAATGGTAGTTCCACCACACCAAGAAGTCTACAAAAGTTATCTCTTAACACCCCCCCACATCCTGTAGGGTTGGGATTCCCCTTCGCTACCCCATCAAAATTAATTTTAATCCACCTAGCCAAAGGAGGCTACCATCTTGTGTTCCTCCTTGCAACAGTGCTAGCCTTGGGAGTCATGACAAGAATCGAAGAGATTTTCCAATTCAAATTCACTATAAGATCATAGCCAACGAGGCACATAGTCAAATCACACCGACAGAGTCAGATCTAATGAGAGAAAAATTATCCAAGATAGTCTGGTGGACCTTAATGAAAAGACTATCAACCTTCAGCTTAGAATCCCAAAAGATTCAATTATTTCTTTTTTTCCAAAGTCCCCAAGCAATATGTGAGGCCATAAGATCCCAGAGCCCACGTAACACAGGAGAGTAGGAAGGGAACTTCCACTGATCATAAAACTTAGCTAGAGAGTCTGGAAAGACCCACCCCAAATCCCAGAGTCTAAGGAACTTACTCCCTAGGGTGAACAAGTACTCACATCCAATGAGGATATGAAAAGAATTTTCCCCATTAACTACATAGAGAATGCACCTATTGGAAATCACAAACCCCCTCTTACAGAGGTTGTTAATTGTAAGAACTTTACCTTGTATAATCAACCAGTAAAATACATTCACCTTAGGAATCAACTACTTATTCGATAGCCACCCCTAAAATGAAAAGAATCAGGAGTAACCAAAGAACTCAAAAAATTAGAGGCCACAAAAAAATTACCACTTGCACATGGGGCCCAAACCACTCTATCCAGTCTAGGAAACACTGGAATCTGAACCTTACATAAGGAATCCTTAAGAATATGCAAAGACAGATCCCAAACATTAAAATTCTTCTACTCCCCATCCTCAAAGTAATCTGCCACCTTGACTCCAAAAATTTGTTTACACATGGGAGCAATAGGAGGGGCCCAAGGGAGAGAAATTAAAGGGAAGAACACACACCAAATGTCTTCCCAAAAAAGAACACTAGTCCCATCTCCCAACAACCACTTCACACCTTTAGCAATCACATCTCTGAAGAGAAAAATATTCCTCCAAAAGCATGACCCAGAAGGAATCTCTTTCGAAGAAAACATATCCCAGGGCCTATCAATTCCAAAAAAGTACTTATTACCTGCTAGATGAGCCCACCCAACATCCCCATTCAGGAGCCTACAAATATTTTTAGCCAAAAGAGCCTTATTAAAAGATTTAAGATTTCTAATCCCTAGGCCGCCCCATTTCTTCGGTTTACAAACCAAATCCCAAGCCACAAGGGGAATCCTAGATTTGGACTCCACACCTGACCAAAGGAATCTTCTCATATCTATTCCATTTTTTTTTCAAACTTAGCAAGGACCCTAAATAAGATCATAGCATACAAAGGTAAATTTTGGAGAGTGATGAGATAAGTTGAATTTTACCAACCTAACTAAGGAGCGCACCTTTCCATGCCGCTAACTTCTTGCTGAATTTATCCAACAAGCCCAACCAAAAGGAATCTGGAATTTTAGAAATACACAAAGGAAGCCCCAAATAGAAAGACAACCATTCACCCCGATTGCAAGACAATATTCTAGCCAACTTGAGCTACAAATCTTCCAGAGTGTTAAGAAAAAATATCTGACATTTAGGAAGTTCAATCTTCTAACCAGAAGCCTTTTCACAGTCATCCAACAACCACTTAACATCCCTCACTTCCTTAACTGAAGAAACCCCCATCAAAATGATGTCATCAACAAATTGTTGGTGGGTAATTAGGTTGCACCTAGAAGAGGGCGAAAGACCCCGCAAAACCCTAGCTTGAAGCACCTTCTAGATGTTATGCCCCAAAGTCTCCTCCACCAGGATGAAAAGAAGTGATGAGATAGGGTCACCCTATCTCAACCCACGTGAGCTCTAGAAGAATGGCGAAGGTGAACCATTCACCAGAACAAAAAATGAAGGAGAAGAAATAAGTTTCTCAATCAATTGAATGAGTTTCTTATAGAAGCCAAGCCGATCCAACACACTTAGAAGAAATCTCTAGCTGACTTTGCCATAAGCTTTAAGCAAATCCATCTTTAAAAAGAAACCTAGCTTTTCAGAAACATTAATGGAGTGGGCCAATTCATGAACCGTAAAAATAGAATCAAGAATCTAATAGTCCTTGACAAATCCACTTTGTTGATTTGAAATCAGAAGCATCAAGCATTTCTGCAATCTAGAAGCTAGAATTTTTGAAAAAAAATTATAGATAGAGTTACAAAGGCTAATTGGACATTGCAGATGGTTTGGTCTCTTGTGAAACTGGCAACCACTAATCACTCTCTTCAAGGAGATCCTCCATTTTAAGTTTCCACATATTGTAGCCTATGCCATTGAATTTCCCAATATCTTGCTAAGAGGTAGAAGCCACAACAAAAATTCCTCTTCACAAATATGCAATATACCACAAAAAAAAAGCTCCCACTATAGCCAAAAAACCTTACAACACTTAAAAGAAAGGCATTCCCTTCTCAACAGAACTATTACCTTTGATACCAAATATTAAAAAAAAGGTGAAGGAAAGTTATAATATGAACTTATACAAGTGAATTCAGATCTGAAAATCAGATTATAAAATAAAAAATAAACATGTGATTGTAGCAAGCATCACAATATAAAAATCAGCAAACAAAATGTGACACCAGATTTATGTGGAGAAACCCTTTCGGGAAAAAAATCCACCCAAGAAAAGATGAAAAGTATATTATTAATTTTTCAATGAGAGTATACAATAATAAACTTTACTACTTATCTATAATCAACTTGGCAACACCTTGTCACTTGCAAGAACTCAATATGAAACTACCATCCCATGGCTCCAATTTATAGAAATTGTGGGAGGTAAAACCACGAATGGTAAACCAAAACAAAAGGCACAAAACCACCTACAAAAAATCATGCCCCTCTTCTTGGACATCCAAAAGACATAGTAAAATATTAATTGGATATTCAAGACTCCAAAATGGGTGCCTAACCCAAAGCCTATCCAACTCCTTCCTTTTTGGATGCCTGGTTGACCTTTCCACTTCCAAATGGAAGACCAACATACACTTTTTCTTCTCCAATATTGGATTCCCATTCCAAAAAGTTTCATATTCCATTTTGGATGCCTAAGAAAGATTCCTTATATGTATTTAATGTGTAACCTCCACCAAAAATAAATCCTCTCTTTAAAATATAATTACAACATGCCAAAATTTAATATTTTTCTCATGTCCCCTAGAACACATTCCAAGAAATGTGGAGACATAAAAACTGACATAGGATTACAAGGTTAATGTCACCTTATCCTAACACCACCTTCACTCCTCAACTAAGCTAGTTATGCCTTTGAGTTAATTGTGTGATAAGTATCTTTTGAGAATTTCATAGCTTCCCTACACTACACCATTTCTCGTCTCTCTAAGATGGCCACTCCTACCCTCATTGATATCTCAAAAAATCCCCACCCAAAGTAAAATAAATATCCCTACAAAGCCCTGGAATTTGACAAAGAAGCGACATTCTCCAACATACCCATCAATGTTTTGTATCTAGAAGAAATGCAAAAATATATTCATGAGAAATAGCAGAGATTAATGATACCAAGTTTGAGGAGCTCCAAAAGAGCCTCCTAACACTAGATGGGAGTGGGTATCTACCACAATACAAGGAAGTAGGGTTGAAAATATGGATATTTGGAAAGACTACCTAGATTTTTGCGATGACCATGAATGGGTACTTCTGGCACTCAACAAAGTGCATGATGAGTTTATTTACCCTGAAAAACCATACCACATTACCAAATAAGTTATTCACATGGTAAATGGACTAAGTATGAAGGGAGAAATTCTAGCAAAAAAGACAATAAAGAATGAAGATGTCACCAAGCCTACAAGTTCCAACCCACATGGGAGGAGTATGAATATCCATGAAATCACAAATTTGGTAGCCTGGTATGCCACCATGGGCATTACCAATAAGATATACTATGTAAATAGATAGGACTCAACAACATCCACCACCATCCATATCATGTATCAAATGGTCATTGAAGGAAAAGAATTTGACATCTGTGAAGCCATGAGAGAATAATTAATGAATATTAACAAAATCAAAACATCAGGGTATCATTTTCCCTTTGGCACATTACTTATATGCCTAATTTCCTATTTCATGAATGAGCTCCACAACTTCAAATATAAGGTCTGGAAAATGCACCTCCCCATTGTGGCACAAATCAAGTAACACACCCAATAGTTCCTATATAATCCATCATACACAATAGCATGTTGGGGATTTTATAGAAGTCTCCAAGAATAGATGTGAGCTCAAGACTGGCTCACCTAAAGTTAGTACACCAATACATTAATACAATAATATTTATGTTTGATAAAGATTATACCTATATGGAGGTGGTAGAACCCAAGACTACATGGATTCTACAACTCTCTTATGAGGTCACAACTTTCAATACAACATGAAATCAATTTGTGGAATAATTTCAATACAACATTAAATATACAACATGAAATATGATTTTACTCATATGCTCAAATGTGATACAATTCATATTCAAATTTTTGATTATCCAGATCACACGAGATGAGGGATAAGAGCATACATTTGATATACACTAGCTCAACCTATGGACTCAATGGACTCTGTGCTAAACCAGATCAAGACTCCAAAATTTACTCCAAAACCGATAACTAAGGAGACCCTCTTTGCCTATATTTATAGGGAGTGTGGGTAATGCAACCTTAGCATTTTACAATAAGCATTTGGAATCTGACCATACAGGTTTTACATGTGTGCCACAAACCTACCGCAATAAGGAGTAGATAGTTGTTAGGTAGTCTTTTGTGAACACTTAGTGAAAGACAAGCTAAAATCACTTTTTGGACACCCATGAGTGAGAAGGGCCCACTTAACACCTATAAGTGGCTACAATGATCTTGATTTTTATGATTGGGTCACATCCTTTTGTCAAATTATAACTTGGGTAACATCATGACACCAACAAACCTATGTGCTAGTTTTTAGCTACATGTGACATTAGTTGAAGTAAAGAATCTGGAAATGGTTTGAACACTTCATCCCAGTCAGATGGTTTGGTACAAAGAGCATAAATTACTCTCTTTTGTTCATGACCTCTGATAGTGTCTATCTCTGTTCGAACAACTAATTTTGTAGGGAATAATGTTGGATTCATTTCATCAATGACAACCTCAGGGAACCATGGGTAACATAAGGGATAGAATTCAATTCTAGGAATTCCATACGCATAAGGTTGTATAAGACAATCACACATTCCTTTAAATATTTCATGAAATAAATATTCCTTGATATGATTGAAAAATTCTCTCATGCCAGAAGGAAAATTCAGAGTAAAGATATTAGCATAGTCTTCAAACTCTGTTTGCAAAAATGAGATACTATTGAAAAATTTGAACCTAAAACATTTCAAGAAATTCATCCTTTTTTTTTACAAACCAACACATGGATTGAAGCCTTGTGATATGAATATCCATTACATAGTGGTTGCAATAGATATAGGTGATGGGAGCATCCTGTAATCCAAAGAGTTGGATAATTTTTTCTTCTTCTATAGAATATATATGTGCTTCATAGTGAAGCATGATTTCTCTTCTTAAACTCCTTAACCACCTGTCAAGTAGATATATTTCAAAAAAAAAGTTAATAAATGGTAAGGGAAGATCAATGTATTCTTTAACCATTCCTATTTCATCTTTGTAATATCTGACATCCACTTGTTTAAGACTAATTGTTGTTGTAAATTCTCTAGTTAAACAATCTGCAAGAGGATTGTTTTCCCCTTTAATCCATTCAATATCAAAGTCATAGCTTAAGAATTAAAAATACTAGCCAACAATTCTTCCTTGAGCTATATCCTTGTTTGGTTTATTTTTAACAAGCTCCTCATTGCCTGACTTTTAGTCCTAACTGTGAAATGTTTTGGTTTTAGGAAAATTTTAAATTTTTATATCCCTTTCTTTACAAAAATAATTTTTCTCTCATATATATGATATCTTGTTTCTGTGTCTAAGAAACTCCCTGACATGTAACCACAAATCTCCTATTTTATTTTAGTTGTTTCTTGTATCAAGACAACTGACCAAACATTATCAAAAGCATCTGTATACATAAACAATGGATAATTTTCCTATGGGATTTGGAGAGCTGGAAAATGTTTGCATTTATCCTTAATATTTCTTATGGCATTTGTTACATCCTCATTCCATCCAGAACTTTTGTCTTTCGGCAGTAAACCTTGGGTGATTTCCTTATATTTTTCCAATCTGTTATAGAATGGTGAGACATAATTCAAACATCCAAGAAATCTTTGTATTTTTTTTATCTGCAAGTATATCAAGAAAATATTGGATTCTTTGAAGTATATGAGGTTGAAGCTTAATTATTTCAAATTGATTTCATGTTGTATTATGAATACTCTGTTGTGGAGTTTTTCATAATATGATACTTCTCATTCATGTAAAAACTTCTACTGATAGGTTGAGAAGTTGAAGCTTAATATGATGCTTAAACAATTGTTGTAGCTTAATATGATGCTTGTGGTTAAGGAGTTTAAGAAGAGAAATCATGATTCACTATGAAGCACAAATATATTATGTAGAAGAAGAAGAAACATTTCTCCAACTCTTTGGATTATAGGATTCCCCCATCACCTATATCTATCACAACCACTATGCAATGGATATTCATATCACAAGGTTTCAATCCATGTGTTGGTCTATCAAAACAAAGATGAATTTCTTGAAATGTTGTAGGTTTTTATTTTTCAATTGTATCACATTTTTGTAGATAAAAGACTATGTTGATATCTTTACTCCGAATTTTCCTCCTAACATGAGAGAATTTTTCAATAATATCAAGGAAGATTTATTTCATGCAATATTTGAAGGAATGTGTGATTATCTTATACAACCTTATGCATATGGAATTCCTAGAATTGAATTCTATCCCTTATTTTACCCATGGTTCCCTAATGTTGTCATAGATGAAATGACTCCAACATTATTCCTTGTGAAATTAGTTGTCTGAACAAAGATAGACACAATCAGAGGTCACGAAAAATAGAGAGTAGTTTATGCTTTTTATGCAAAACTGTCTGATTGGGATGAAGTGTTCAAATCATTTCCAAGTTCTTTACATCAACCAATGTCACACGCTGTAGTTGAAAACTAGCACACGGGTTTTTTGGTGTCATGATGTCAACCACATTATGATCTGACAACAAGATGTGACCTTGTCATAAAAATAAAGACACCTCTAGCCACTTACAGGTGTTAAATGGCACATTCTCACTCATGAGTGTCCAAAAAGTGATTTTAGCTTGTGTTTCACTAAGTTAGTGTTCAAGATGGACTTCCTAACAGTTGTCTACTCCTTAGTGTGGTAGGTTTGTGGGACACGTGTTAAAACTATATGGTCAAATTCCAAATGCTTATTGTAAAATGGTAAGGTTGTGTTACAAACACTCCCTATAAATATAGGAAAAGAGGGCCACTTTAGGCATCACTTTTGGAGTAAAGTTTGGAGTCTTGATATGGTTTAGCACAAATTCCATTGATTCCATAGGTTGAGATAGTGCATATCAGACGCATGCTCTTATCCTTTAGACGTATGCTCTTATCCTGCATCTCATATGATCTGGATAATCAGAAATATGAATATGAATTGTATGAAATTTGAGCATATGAGTAAAATAATATTTAATGTTGTGTTTAAAGTATTCAACAACTTAATTTCATGTTGTGACCTCATAAGAGAGTTGTAGAATACACATGTAGTCTTGGGCTCTACCACCTCCATATAGGTATAATCCTTATCTACCATAAATATTATTGTATTAATGTATTGGTGTACCGACTCATAGGGGAGCCAATCTTGAGCTTGCATTTATTCTTGGATACTTCTGTAAAATCTCCAGCATGATATGGTGTATGATGGATTATCTAGAAACTATTGGGTGTGTTACTCGATTTGTGCCACAATGGGGAGGTGCATTTTCCAAACCTTATATTTGAAGTTGGGGAGCTCATTTATGTAATATAAAATTAGGCATATAAGTAATGTGCCAAAGGGAAAATGATACCTTGATGTTTTAATTTTGTTAATATTCATTAATTTTTCTCTCATAACTTCACATAGGTCAAAGTCTTTTCCTTAAATGGCCATTTGATACATGATATGGATGGTGGTGGATGTTGTCGATTCATGTCTATTTACATATTAATCTTATTGGTAATGCCCATGGTGGCATACCAAACTACCAAATTTGCAATTTTATGGATATTCATACTCATCCCATGTGGGTTGGCACTAGTAAGCTTGGTGACATCTTCATTCTTTATGACCTTTTTGGCTAAAATTCTCCCTTCATAATTAGTCCAGTTACCATGTGAATAGCTTATTTGGTAATGTGGTATGGTTTGTCAAGGTAAATAAACTCATCATGCACTCTATTGAGTGCCAAATGTACCCATTCATGGTCATTGCAAAAATCTGGGTAGTCTTTCCAAACATCCATATTTTCAGCCCTACTTCCTTGTATTATGGAAGATACCCACTCCCATCTATTGTTAGGAGGGTATTGTTGAGCTCCTCAAACTTGGTATCATCAATCTTTTCTATCTCTCATAAATATATTTTTGCATGTCTTCTAGATACACAACATTGATGGGTATGTTGGAAAATGTCCCTTCTTTTTCAACTTCTAGGGATTTGTAGGGATATTTCTTGTACTTTGGGTGGGGAATTTTTGAGATATCAATGAGAGTAGGAGTGGCCATCTTAGAGCATAGGGAAATGGTGTAGTGTAGGGAAGCTATGAAATTCTCAAAGAATACTTATCATAAAATTAACTCAAAGGAATAACTAGCTTAGTTGAGGAGTGAAGGTGGTGTTAGCATAAGGTGACATTAACCTTGTAATCCTATACCATTTGTATGTCTTCACATTCCTTGGAATGTGTCCTAGGGGACGTGAGAGAAAAATATTAAATTTTTCCATGTAATTATATTTCAAAGAGAGGATTTATTTTTAGTGGAGGTTACACATCAAATTTAGATAAGGCATCTTTCCTAGGCATCAAAAATTCCATTGAGTCCATAGGTTGAACAAGAAATCAAAGAAAAGTTTGAAAAGGAATGTTGTACCACTTATAATTAACCTTCAAATAAAAGGACAAGAAGTATTCCACAAATTGTCTATTTTCTTGATATCTCAATTATCAGAGCCTTACAACATGAAAGGAAAAATTAGTGGATGAGGTTGAGCCTAAACAATAAGATACTTTTACTCAAATGAATTGTATGACATTTGAGCATATGAGTAAAAGCATATTTCATGTTGTATATTTAATTTTTTTGATAAGGTAAGCAAGGTTTTGAAAGGACCAAGAACCTTTTATAGAGCTAAGAAAAGGACACTCCCAAATAGCAAAGTCTCAAACTTTTCCTACAAAATAGAGAAACAACACTAGCGTAAATACCACAGTAACATAGTAGAATCAAATAGCACATGGTCACTAGATAACTAGGAGTGATAGCACACTCAGAACCAACAACAGTCCTAAGTTAGAGACAGACTAACAACTCATTCTAGGCAACAAAACTAGAAGCGACAAAACCATTAGAATAAACAATAGTCCTAAGTCAAGTACAGTAAAGGCCTTGAGCCAAGAAACAACCAATAACACATCAAGTCTAAAGAGATTGCATGAAACAACCAGGTCACAAATCACTTGCAGCAACTGGATTGCAGCAAACCTTCCACCCAAATTAATGAAAATTGAGCCTAACAAAAAGTCACCAAAAGAGGGGTAAGAATCACAAGTTGTTGTGGAGATACATTCTTTAAATTGCACCAACCAACTAGACACCAACCTCAAAACCACCTCTAAAGGATGGGGCTCCCCTTTAATGTTGTGTTGCCTTATATGAAATATTTTTGGAATATTTAATCTTGGATGATTTACTCCAAACTATTGTGTTGAAAGTATGAATCCTTATAGTTACTAGCAAAAACATGTTGTAGATGGATTAAAGGGGAAAACAATCCTCTTGCAAATTTTTTAACTAGAGAATTTGTAGAAGCAATTATTCTTAAACAAGGGGATGTCATATATTACAAAGATGAAATAGGCATGGTTAAAGAATACCCTGATCTTCCCTTACCATTTATTAACTTTTTTTGTGAAATATATCTAGTTGGACCAAGTGGTTAAGGAGTTTAAGAAGAGAAATCATACTTCACTATGAAATCATGCTTCACAATGAACCACTTGAAGAGAAAGCAAGGATGATTTTGGAGATACATATACAACTTCATATACCATCTCTACCATCAAGAACTCCCTAGTATAAAAAAATACATACAAACAGTGTCCTCACCACAGTTGCTACAAGTGCCAATGGTGGGATCACTGTTCGACTTGTCTAGCATCTCACCCCTCCAAAGCATATTTTTCATGCTATCTCTAGAGAAGATTTTTTAAGAAAGCATGTATAGAATGTGGAGAAAATAGAATATGCAATAAAAACACTACAAAATGCTATCCCTCATCTACCATGGGACACTTCACTCCCACTACCACAACAACTCAAATAGTTGGTAGATAGTCTACAAACATATTTCACCTCTACCAAGGCCAACATCAAAAAGGAATCCCAAGACGAGCTTACAAAAAATAAAATAGAAGAGTACACAGAGATGTGCTACATCACACTTCTAACTATAATCACAAATAAAATAATTGGTAGATAGCATCAAAGAGGCTAGGTACTATACCAATTTTGTCTACAATGGCCAAACACAACAAAAGGCCTCTACATCCAAATACTTCAGATTGAAGATTAGATAACACAAGTGGTGTATGACTCGCTTCAAGTCCTATCTGGAGCAATAAGAGATCAAGTTGAGAATATTCACAACCAGTTACAACAACTCCATACTCAACAAGAACAGGTAAAGGAACAAATCAAATAGTTGAGGGAGATAGTCAGTATCCATTTGAGACTTCTCCAAAAAAATTTGAAGGAAGTAAAGTAGATAGAATAGAATATTTCAATTTCAACTAATCTCTAAGAGGCAGAACTAACCTTAGCTCAAATCCAAGGACAAGTGGGTACAATTTAATACAAACACGAGAATATTGGACTTCAACCATGGCGATACTCAAAGTACAATAAAAGAATCTCCTTCTCAATCAAAGCATCATGCCTTGATAAAGAGATAATATTTTAAAGGGGGGATGATGTTAGCAAGTCAAAGATGGAGTTAGAATCTACTGTAGGCTATCACAAAAGGTTCACAATACTAGGAAAAGACATTAGATATATCTAGGAGTCATGTTCTTTAAAGGGAATGGATGTATATATGCAATGTAAACAATATGAAAAAGAGGTATTTAGATAGATAGATAGATGTATAGAAAGAGAGATGTATAAAGAGATATAATATAAAGCACAGACTAAGGCCTACCTTTTGTACATGATTATGATATAATATAAAGGAGTTACAAAGATTATATATGTGCAATGAATGTATGAATGTTTCTTTTGTTGTTAATATGATATGAGTTAATTATTCCTTCTAAAACCATACCACAAATTATTTTTTCTCTCATTGTATCCTCTAGGGTATAAACAAACTACATAAGAAGTACTAGAGTACAAATCTCCAAACTATACTTCCCCCATCCTTCTTTCCAACACTTACCTTCACTAAATATTTATCATTGTTAACTATTATTATGGGAAAAAGTAATAATTTATTTTTAATATGTTTTATCATGGTGAGCTTAATCAAATATTTATTATTGATGTTTACATAGCTAGAAATAATAGAGATACTTATTTGAACTAAAGGGCATATCTTAAAATCATTATCTATTAATATTATATTAGTAAATTCTCTTTATTACTAGTAATAGTTTAAAAATATGTCTAAGTACATGAGAGTAACAAACTATGAAGAGGGACTATTGTTGCAAGTATGACTATATTATGATGTGCACAATACTATTATTTCATATGTTCATGTAATTAACTACTGAGTACATAAGAAACTTGGATTATGGCTAGTTATTTTGGGGAATCTTATAGATATAAGGGATTTAGGAATTACTTTTGTTGGCAGTTTGAAGAATTCATTGTAACTGGTTTTTACTTGGTGATGATTTAGGTAGGATATATTTCTTGATGCAGGAGCATCCAATGGTGTAAGGGAAATCTTGTATCACCCAAAAATATTCTAATTCCATTTTTTTTGTAGTTTCCTTAGTTGTATTGGGGACCATGGCAACTCATGTAGTCTTTGGGATAGTTAGAAGTTTGAAATAGCCAAAAATAGTCACTACTATTTTTAGTAAGTTGCCTATTTGCTTTCTTATGGACACGAAAAAATTGACCCCAAGGAGTGAAATGGGAAAATAAGACTTTTGGTTAAAGAATCATCTGAAAATCCTATACCGTTTGGAAGATATGAAATTTTCATCCCAAGGAATTTCTCCAATGAAGTTTAAAACTAAAAATTGAGACCCTTTAGATCCACGAAACAGGGTAAAAAATCTCTTATCCTTCAAATATGGTGAAAGATGGTTGTAGATATCTTCACAAGATTTCCAACAATATATTACAATTAAAAATTGATGATCAAATCGAAAGTTATGATGCCAAGAAGATGTAAATATATAAATAAAAAATAAAAAAATAAAAATCTTCTAGAGTAGGAAATAGACAGTGGAATTTATCGCACCAAATGGGGTTACACCTTCCAAAATATTCTAAGGAAAATACACTTCTTGGATAAAGAGGGAGAACAATGGTTATAGAAGAGAGATCCAATAATGCAGATCATGGTTTTTGGCTTGTAGATTTCTATAATGAGAAGGCCCATGTGGTTGTAGTATGTTATTTTCTGAGTATTGTAATTTCACTTCATCAAGATAATAGAAAGAAAGTGTTTTTTTCTACATTTTTTGTTTATCTCTCTTGTTTATTTGTGTGTTTGTTGTTTTGTAAGGGAAGTACCCTCATTAAGTGGTATCATAGTAGAAGTTCCTGCGTGTGTAGATAGATCACCGAACATGAGCTAGTTTACACCAAGACTTGTGGTTGTGGGTTTGCGAGAAAAGATTCCTCCATGAAGAAAATGTGGTGGAAGAAATGTTGGGGTAACAAAATAGGGTTTTAAAGCCCTCCAAAGATAAGTTCAAGCACTACAAGAGGAGCTGTGTAGAGGAGCCGATGTCAGAAGAAGAGATGAAAGTGAGGATGAGACTAAAAAAGAAGAGTCATTTGATTAAGAATCACAAGATGTAATAGATCTTGGAGAAGTCGGACTACTTAGGGCCATTTCCAAGATTAGAAAGAGGTCGAAGATAGAAGTTTTTGGTTTTTCTGGAAACCTGGATCCAGAGGAGTTGATCGATTGGGTCAATGACATGGAGGATTATTTCAAGTATGAGGAAATAGAAGATCCAAAGAGGGTCAAATTTGCAAAGGACAAGCTGAAAGGCCATGCTAGCATATGGTGGAAATAATTCCAGTTGGAGAGAAATTGAAGAGGTAAAGAGAAGATAACTAGATGGGATTGGATGGTGGAGAAACTAAAGAGGTAGTTCATTCTTGTATATTATGAATTTTATTTTCAAAAGATGCAAGGATTGAAGCAAGTAGGGAGGTATTTCAAAGAGTACACAAAAGAATTCTACAAGGTTTTGATCAAAAAGGCCATTCTGAGGCCAACAAGGTGAAGTTTTTTGTTACATTAATGGGTTGAAACAAGGAATCCAAGAAGATTTGAGTTTGGTAAGGATGTCTACCATTGAAGATGCATATCAATTTGCTTTCAAGGTGGAAGAAAAGTTGAATAGAAGTTTTGAAAGAAAGAAAAGGGGTGGAGGTGATGGTGGAAAGGCTAGTGGATGGTCATATGGAGGCCGAAGCGAAGATCAAAAGAAGACTAAAGAATCCAGTAGCAATCAGAACTAGACGGGAGACAATACCTACCATCATCAAGATTTAAATAATGGAGACCAAAGAGGAAGAGAGAGATCTTGATGAGGACCACAAAGATGAGGCTTTCGTGGAACCTGTTTTCAATGCGGAGAAGAAAAACATAGAGCCTATGAGTGTCCTCGACATCAAGGGAGGAAACATAGAAGAGCTGAAGGAAATACATGAGTTGCACATGTAGATGGAGATGTTGAGTCTTCACATTCTGAATATGTTGAAAGAGGAGAGGCCCTTATATTCATAAGAGCCTTGTTGAATGAAGAGAAGGAGCTAGATCAAAGAAAGAACCTATTTCGCATTCGATGTAAGTGCAAAGGTAAATTTTGTAATGTTATCATTGATGGAGGTAGAACTAATAATCTTATTTCAAAGGAAATGGTTACTAAGTTGGAGTTGGAGAGGAGAAGGCATCCAACTTCATATTGAATCACATGGTTGTAGAAGGACCATGGTAAAGTTTAAGATTGGTAACTATCACAATGAGGTTTTGTGTGATATTATACCTATGGATGTTTGTCACATGTTAGATACACCATGGTAGTTTGATTGGTGAGTAGTGCATGATGGACATTCCAATACCTATTCCTTGACAAAGGAAGGTGTTCATCATAAGTTGAAACCCCTAAAGGAGATAGAAGAAAAGGTATGCAGTAATGCAAGGATTTGTTTGGTTTATGGAAGAGAGTTCCTAGAAGGTATGAGACATGAGCATATGTGTTTTGTATTGATCCCTAGAGTTGATAAAGAAGATACTAATGAGGTACCTGTAGAAGTTTTAAATTTATTGAACGATTTTTAGGATATTGTTTCTAATAATGTGCCTAAAGGTTTTCCTCCAATAAGGAAGATTAGCCACCAAATGGACTTGATTCTTGGAGCTAGTTTTTTGAATAAGGAATCTCATTGTATGACTCTAGCAGAGAGAAAAGAATTGAATAGACAAGTGAAATATTTTTTATGAATTGGATTGATTAGAGAGAGTTTGTCCATGTGCAGTACTTGCAATATTAGCACCAAAAAAGGATGGGGAATGGCAGATGTGTATAGATTACAGAGCCATCAACAAGATCACCATCAAGTATATATTTCCCTTGCCAAGGATGGATGACATCATGGATTGTTTGAGTGGAGTTGAGTATTTCATGAAGATAAATATGAAGAGTGGTTATCATCATATTCAGATTAGAGAAGGAGATGAATGGAAGACAACCTTCAAGACCAAAGAGGGCTTGTATGAGTGACTAGTCATGCCCTTTGGGCTAAACAATGCATCGAGCACCTTCATGCGGCTCTTGAATGAGGTATTGAAATATTTTTGGGTAAATTTGTCATGTTTTAATTGGATGACAATTTAATTTTTAGCAATACATTGGAGGAGCATTTGATGCATATTAGAAAAGTTTTTCAGAAGCTCAGAGAGAAGTTGTTGATTAATTTGAAGAAGTGTATTTTTGTGAAAAGAGAGTTGGTATACTTGGGAGTTGTTTTCTTATTAGGTCTGAATATGGACCCATAAAAGGTAAAAGCTATCATTGAATGGCCTACACCAAGGAGTTCCACTGAGGTGAGATCTTTTCATGGTTTGGCTAGCTTTTATAGAAAGTTTATCAAAGGTTTCAGTAGTATTTGTGTGCCTCTAATTGAAACAATGAGAGGGGATAGAAAAGAGTTTAAGTGGACTACATGAACAGAAAAAGGTTTTGATATGTTGAAGAAGGAAGTTACAGAGAAACCCATTTTGGCACTTCCAAATTTCAACAAGGTATTTTAGGTACATTGTGATGCTAGTGGCAATTCTACTGGAGCTATTTTGAGTCAAGAAGGTAAACCCATTTCCTATTTTAGTGAAAATTTGAATGATGCAAAGAAGAAATATTTTGTATATGATCAAGAGTTTTATGCTATAGTTCAGGATTTGAAGAAATGGAGACACTATTTGTTTCCAAAAGAGTTTATTTTATTTACTAATCATCAAGATTTATAATATTTAAATAGTCAAGAGAAGTTGGATCAAAGACATTTGAAATGGGTTGAATTTTTGCAAAGTTATACATTTGTTTTGAAGCATAGAAGTGGGAGATCTAATAGAGTTGTAGATCCCTTAAGTAGGAGGCAAAGTTTGTTAACAAAATAGCAGATTGAAGTTGTTGGGTTCAATGAACTCAAGAGATTGTATCCTGAGGAACCTAATTTTGCAGAAGCGTGGAGAGCTTCTATGGAGCCTATCACTTTGGATAGGATGAGATGGTTGGATTTTGAAATCCAAGATGGTATGTTGTTTCAAAGGAATCAATTGTGCATTCCAAGGAGTTCCATGAGAGAGAACATGATCAAGGAGAACCGTAGTGCAGAATTAGCTAGACACATTGGTTGAGATACGACCATTGCTATTGTTGGTGAGAATTACTATTGGCCACAATTACAAAAAGATGTGAAGAAGTTTGTGAAAAAATTTAGAGTATGTCAAATGGTGAAAGGGACAAGTCAGAATACTAGATTGTATCAACCATTAATTGTACCTGAGAGGCCATGGGAGGACATTAGTATGGATTCTTGGATTTTTGACACGGAGAGAGCATGATTCCATATTTGTGGTGGTGGATAGATTTTCAAAGATGGAATACTTCATTATGTGTCATAAGACTAGTGATGTTGTCCATGTTGCAGAGTTATTTTTCAGAGAGGTGGTGAGACAACATGGTCTACCCAAGAGCATAGTTTTAGACTAGTTAAGATACCAATTTTGTTGGGTATTTCTAGAAGACATTGTGGATTATGAAGTTGAAGACTGATTTGAAGTTTAGTTCTACACAACATCCACAAATTGATGGACAAACGGAGGTTTTCAAGAGGATTTTTGGTAACCTGTTGATATGCTTAGTAGGAGATAAACCCAAGGGATGGGATTAGAATATCATGAAGGAGTTAAGGAGAATGAATTGATAGAGGCATAGTGGAACATTTTGACACCTACATCAAAAAATGAAGAGATAGAAGAAATTCTTGATAGTCGTGTGGGTAGAAGCACGAGAAATAGGCAATAGATATCTAGTACTTGGTGAAATGGAGAGGAAGGCCTATTGAATATTCGTCATGGTTATCTGAAGCTAATGTTAACCATCTTGGTTTCTCTCTAACACCTAAGTGACAGGGTCACTTTTCAAATTACCTTAGGTGTCTGATGCAGGAGCATCCAGTGTTGTAAGGGTAATTTTGCATCACCCCAAAATATTGTATTTTTATTTTTTTTTGTAGTTTCCTTAGTTGTTTTGGTGCCCATGGAAACTCATGCAATCTTTGGAATAGTTAGAAGTTTGAAATAGCCAAAAAATAGTCACCTGCTAATTTTAGTAAGTTGACCTATTTGAGTTCCTATGGACACAAAAAATTGACCCCAGGAGTGAAATGGGAAAATAAGATTTTGGTGAAAGAATTATCTCAGAAGATCATGTGTACTGTTTGGAAGATATTAAATTTTCATCTTGGGAGATTTCTCCAATGAAGTTTAAAACTAAAAATTGAGGCCCTTTGAAGCCCCAAAACAAGGTGCAAAATCTCTAATCTTTTAGATATGGAAAATATATTTGTATATCTCTTCACAAGCTTTCCAACAATATATTACAATTGAAAATCTGACAGTCGAATCAAAATTTATGACTCCGAGAAGTTGTAAATATATAAATAAAAAAAATATTCTAGAGCGGGAAATAGATAGTGGAATTTCTAGTGCCAAAATGGGGTTACACCTTCTAGAATATTCTAAGGCAGTTACACTTCTTGGTTAAAGAGGGGGAACAGGGGTTACAAAAGAGAGCTCCTATAGTACAGATTGTGGTTTTTGGCTTGCAAATTTCTATAATGAGAAGGCCCATGTGGCTGTAGTATGTAATTTTTTGAGTATTGTAATTTTACTTCATCAAGATAAAAAAAAGCAAGTGTTTCTTTCTATATTTTTTGTTTATCTCTCTTGTTTAGTTGCGTGTGTGTGTGGTTTCATAAGGGGAGTACCCTCATCATTTCTTCTAATTTATTAATTCTATACAAGTTTAAATATAAGTTACAATTATTCTTTTAAGTGAGATTCACAAAATTTTACATATTTTTTTCTATAGGATTTTGACTTGTTAAATGGAATTCATGAAAAATCAACACAAAATAGCATGTGTATATTTTTATATGTTACATATGCAAGTGTTTGTATATGTGATTTTATTCATAAATATCAAATGTTTCAATATCTAAACTAAAATTTAACAAATAAAAATAAGATAATTATTTATCATTTTAACTGTAGACGAGGTATAAAGTTATCATTGATTTCTTCATTGTTGAACTATATTATATTTAAATAGATCATATAAGTGATATGAAATATACATGTATCATGCAATATGTACATGAATATTTATATGCATATATTAATATACTCATATTAACGAGTGATCACATTATGTTTAATGTGTTATTTGTTTATGTAGGGATTATAAGGCCAATGAATAGAACATTGAATACAATTTGTTAGTTCCTTAAGAATAGTATTATAAAAAATAAAATAAAAATGGTTCATTGGATATTGTATTATAAAAATAAATAAAAATTCTATAAATCATACATATAATTTTATCAGAAACAAAAGTTTTGAGTATGCAAGTACAAATATTAAATATTACTCTCATAGAAACATTTTCATTGAAGACTAATGCTACTAATATGCATTTTAATACTATGGATAAAATTAAATTCTAGGTAGAATTATTAAAAATATTTTATTGCACTCCATCATGGTACAATTTCCATGTAATTTATACATATACATAAGCATTCTAGTATGAACTATGTTAAATTTTTCAAGGAAATGTTTCTTGAAAATAATGTTCAAATGCACTTATCAAAAATAAAGTTATTGCACTTCATAAATGGTGCAATTGGTAGATAGTTCTTACAAATATGCATGAACATATCAATAAGATCTATATTAACTTGTTCTAGGAAATATTTTCTGACCGGGAGCCAAAATGCCTTTTGGATCAAAAATCTTCTTTCTTTGTAAAAATTGATCCCACTTTCTTCCATAATGTTGAATCCAGTCCTCTTGGGTCTCATGGCTACCAAGATATTGCTTTGCTTGAATACCAACACTTTTACAATAATTAATAATCATTTCATTTTGTGCTATTAAAGTGGACACTGCAGGGCCTTGTGGATAAGGCTTACTGAAATATAGGAGGGATACTCCATAGAAAATGTCATCCTCATCTTCTGGTAGAACAAAAGATGTGCGAGAATTCCACCTGAATTTAAAAAATAATTATTCATTCAATATAGAGTAATATAATAAAATTAAAAAATAAGTTTCATGAAATTTTATCATAACATTTGATTAAAAAAATAAGATATTATAAGAATAGATATTTAAAAGTGTGTTAAGTGGATTTTTAATCTTGTAATTGTTAAATATATGTTTTTTCTTGTAATTATCATACAATATCATATACTTTACATATGAAAAAATAAGAAGTAATAATTTAAAATATATTGGCAACCAAGCAATATCATAGATTTAATAGATTTAATCTATTTTAACTATAATCCATATAGTCTACAACCAAGCACTGGAAAGCATAAGCTTTGTTTTTCCTTTTGTCACTTGACTACAAGGGACAATGTGGTAGGTGTATTGTTAAAGAATCAATTATTATTTTGTGTTTGATTTACTATTTGGATTCTTACATGAGACCATATATTAAAGGGACTAATCATATTTCATCAAATGGAAAAACATCTCTTGTTGGCGAGCTTGATTCACTTGGTAGTAACCAATTTTTTAAAGTTGCATAAAGGGAAAAAAAATTGATTCGAAAAATTTAACAATCATGCTAACATATTTTATCTTTACCTAGTGTGTTCTATCCATGAATATACATCTTAGATGATAAAGCTAGGTAATCCACATAAATTTTCTCAATATTGGTGGTGATAGAGAAGTAGTATGCTAGAACAGTAAGGTGAACATGCCATTTTTATGGCATTCTCTTGTTGGTTAGTGAATTCACAAGTGGGAAGCCCCATTTGGATTATATTACTTGGACTAGAGAAAATAAACCATTTATCTGTGTTGTTATGTTTGGTGGGAATAACTAGGATGTTTTAATTATATGTAATATATAGTAGCACTAAATTTGTTGCACACACGTTTGAGTGCAATACTGCCATGGTAATATAGTTGGTTAGTTAATGTCATGGTGATCTAGTTGGTTAGTTTAAATGAAAGTATTAAAGTGCCATATTGAATTTAGGTAGTGGTTGGTAGATTCATTTACCTATATAGTTGGATCTCACTTTTTGTGCCTCCATGATTGTATTTCAATTCGACTATGTGGTCTTTTATCACTTGAATAACTAAATGACTAAAACTTAATCCTTATATAATCTTTTCTCTTTTGGTTGGATTTTCTAACATGTATATTATAGAATGAATTTAATGTACATGTGTTAGCACATGGTTGGTTCTTACTAATATAAATATTAATGCATTAGCTTTTTTATTGAGGTTTTTTATGTAGCAATAAATAGGTAAGTACCATGTATCTTAGATGTGATAATGATGGTGAACCAAGACTATTTATCTAGCAAAGTAGTCAATGGATATTATAAGGTTCATTGTTAGAGATAGTAAAGGGTGATATGTGGAATTCCTATTTGGAATAATGAAATGGTGAAAAGTTGTACCTTTGCATTTATTTTTCCAAATTTTCCTTACATTATACTGTAGTGTTCTAAAAGGAATAAAGATAATATGTGACAAAAAAATCCTATTGTTTGGAGACCAATGAGAAAAAAATTTAAGTAGATATATATGAGTAATGTGGAGTATTTCATGTGGTCCTTAATATTGAACTTGTGGTGGGTCAATATGATACACTAGGTAGGGTATATAATTATTTCAAAGATAAAAAAATATTGTGAAGAAAAGTTGCACATGCTTATTTCCTATTATAAATGAAAAAAAAAACTTGTATAAAGTATGCAACTCTATCTTAAACATTAAAAACTCAACCATAGATCTAAATGTGCCTCCTTCAAGCTATTGATCTAGGGCTCAATGTTAAAATTTTTGGCTCAACTCTCACACCTACTAGTTATGAGAATGAAAAGAAATATGAGATTTATTTCTTTGATTGAAATTTTTTATTGACTCTTACCTACTATACAAGGATTTTTGTTAGGATGGCATCTATTTCCACTATGGTAGGAATCTTCAAATGATTATTTTACCAATACAGTGATGTGGCCAAAAATTATGGAGAGCACACCTATTTTTAAATGAATATTTTGGGTAGAGGTAATTATATAGTTAATTGTAACATGATAACACCCATTTTTACTTGCTAGGACTATTCAAAAATAAATCATGTCATGTGTTACAACTAATAAAGAATTATTTTATCATTTTAATGATACATTATAGATCTACAAGTAAAATTTCATATAAAAAAGAGGTAATTTGGTCTTAAAAATATGTTCTACTCCCTTATCAATGTGAAGTAACAAGAAATTATGGTTTAAAATAGTTTTTCATCCCCTTAATCTAGTTGTGCACAATAAAGAATATAATTCATAGAAATAATTGTTATATCAAAATAGTTAATGATAGTTGAGGTGATGAATGAGAGTTAGGTGTTGAATAAATGTATAAGTTCTATATACATATATTATTTATGGTTAAGCACCAAGAATTCATATATGAAAATTCATCTAATGTAATGTGTTCTAGTAGAATTTGTATCAACTATATGTTATTTATTGTGTCCTCTTTTTTATTTTATTTTTTGTGTCAAATATGTAAGTTAAACTCTTTTTTATCATGTCCACATACATTATAAGTTAAGAGAGTGATATAATTATTAATACTCTCTTTGGCCTAGTTTCCCCATATTTTCTTAAGATATTTCAAGGGATAAATTCTTTTTTTAATGTTATATTTTCTTAACTATAGGAAAAGAGTTCATCTTTATGAATATCACATTCTAAATAAATAATGGCTTTCTTGTGATAGAATTATTAATATTGTATCTCTCACCCTATTAAGGTTTCCTCTTATTTTATACTTGTAGCATTGTAAACTATCACCCTTAACAATTTCACACTATGTTTTGTTCCCCTTAAATTATTGAGCCTAATTGGGTCCCTAATTTCCTAAAATTATGCATTCTATAGCCCATGTGTATCACTTTAAAAATGATTTTCCCTCAATACATTGTGTCCTGGAAATAGGACCAATACCTATATGTCCATGGGTGTATGGGTCCCCCTATTCTATTGTGGACCAATTTTTAATATGTCAAAGTGGTCATTTTAACATTCATATTTCAAATTTTAAATGTCGACTATCAGGATTTAATTTAGAACAAGTCAAGAGCAACATTTCAAAGCATTATTGTAGAAATTAAAGATCCAACATCATGTCAAATTATATGTGTGTTCATGTTATCATTGTTTTTTGAAGGCTAACACTTTTGTAGGTCTCCAAGACATTCAATAAAATCAAGCAAGCAAGATCAAGAACTTGAGGTGATGTGTGCGACTTTAGTCCTTCAAGGAAGCCATTAAAGGGTGGTGAGTTGCATCACTTTGTTATTTCATCATTCCTTCCTTTAAATTATCTTTGATCATTGATATTTTCATTATGGAAGTGGAAACAATTACACAAGGTTTGACCGAGGCAAGCCCCTAAATGGCCCAAAACTTTCCCTCTCTTTGAATGTGTAGGTTATAGGGTTTCAAGAGGATTAAAGAAATATTGAAGACAAGTTTTTCATTGTTGCATTCATATCCCTAAAACTTGTCAAGCCATGAAAACACACCCATAGAATTATCTGACGACATTCTGACAACTTTACATATGGAAATTAGAATCCCATACATATCATCAAAGGACCCCAAAAGGATAGTAGGACACCCTATCAAAGACCCATATGCCCCTAGGTGTTCCAATCCTCATATTTAGATCATAACCAACTTTTTAGGACAAGTATAGTCTTTGACACTTTCCAAATCTACCTACAAACAGTTGTTTCAATCTGTTATTTTTTAGGATCTTGCAAGTCACATAGTCTAATTAGGTTAATTAATGAAAATCATTTCAAATCTATTTCCAGTCCCTCAAAGAAGGAGATCCAAGTTTGATTGGATCACCTTCATGGTTGATAGTCAGTCTATTCACCTTATTGATCTTCCTCTTTAATGAAACATACGAAAAAGCCCCTTGTAGTCCTAGGTTCTTTGCATTTAGGACCTACAACACACACACCATTTTTCTTCATTTCATTTTGGTGAACCTAACATGTTAACATCATAATTTTTTAAAATTGGTAGTCTGTCAAACCCTAGATCTAGGTTTTTCTTAACATTGTCTCACATTTCTCATTTAGGGGAAAACTTTATGGTTAAGCATGCTTGAGATGGAGTAGTATTGGGATGGGTGACCTCTCGGGCAGGCCCAATGCTTCACCCCTATGAGCATCACCTAGATGCAATGAGTGTTAAGTCAACCATTCATTATCATGAGAGATGGGTTCTTGTGAACCACTACTCATGAAACATGGGTCAATGAGTTGTTGGAAATATGTGCCTCAATCATCATAGGCTGTAACCTCTACTGGAGAAAATTCAGTATGACATCTATCATGTTTGGCTGACTAGCAGCTTTGATACATTCTATTTTGAATAGGTCGTTGTGACCTTACAGAGGTCTTGTCAAACACTTATTCTTTGGAGCCTTCGTTGTGACATAGTGTATTCACTATGACCTCTTATTGCATGGAGTTCTTTGGCCGATAGGCCATTCAATCGTAAATCAGGGAGACTCATGACGACCACGGGCTTTGGGATAACTTATGTCGGTTCGGTGAGAAGTCTCAGTGAATAGCCAATGTCTCACCGATAGTGTAGCACTTGGGTTCATCAGAGTAACATGTTTGTTTCGTTATGATGTCTTGGCGAAGTGAAAATGTCTCGCTGACAGGAATACATATGATGTCTTCGTCGTAACATAAAGATCCCGGTGTGAGGTCTTAACGAATAGCAAAGGTCACGCCGACGGGGACACATCCAAATGTTCATCAGAGTAACTCAAAGCGATCGAGGAAAGGTCTTGGAAAGAGTGTTAAGTCTTGCCGACCGTTCGGTGTTCGGTGTAACACAAAGGATCTCGAAGAAATGTCTCAGCGAAGGTGATTGGTCTTGCCGATAGTTGTATGCTTTCAGTGTATCTTAATGTTGCTCGATGAGACCTCTTGCCGATATCAGTATGTCTTGCCGACTATCCTTTGGAGCTCGGTATAACAAATGACTTCGGTATAACCCATGGTGACTTGCTATGATCTCCTGGAGAAAGCGATAGGTCTCACCGAATGCTTGGTGCTTCAGTGTAACACGAGGAGGCTCGTTGGGATGTCCTGGCGAGAACGATACTCTTGCTAAAAGGAAAACTGAAGTTGATACATGTTGTAAGCTCGGTGAAACATCTTGGTGATTACGACAGCTCTTGGCGATATCGATATGAAGGTTATGTGGCATCGGTGAGACACTGTTAGTGTCTCACCGAGATGCCAACTCAGTATGTTTTCTTCTGACTGTTTTGACCATCCTATGTGGAGTCTCGTGGACCAATAGGAGAAGCCAAATCTGAATAGTTGGAAGTCCATTCATTGTGACGGTTCTGTGAGGGAGCTCGATGGACATGGAACTACAAGGATATACTCTGTGATTGTAGATTGTGATTGGTTGGTTGGATCGACGGATTGGTGGGTGATTGAATGATCAGTAGATGTATTATATTCTGTAAAGTTTGTAATTTGAAGGTTCCTGTACAAGATTGTTCATGGTGAATGTTGTTGTAAACAGACATCAGAAAGATAAGTCTGAAACTTGTATGTTATCATTATTACTGTAATACAAAGTGACTTCTCTTGGTGTGGTGGGTTTTTCTCCTGTAAGGGTTTTCCCACGTATATCTGGTGTTCATGTGTGATTGTCAAATACTCTGTTTCTGTTATTTGTTTCATAATGCATCTTAATTGGACTGTAGTTGTAAAATTTAAAAGTATATCTACATTCTTTCCTAAGGTATTGACGTTAGGAGAATTGTTTCCACATCTAATTTTCCTTACATGAGTTTGACTTGAAAAACTACACAGTTGAATCCTGATTGTAATATCATAATTTGACATGTGGAAAATACCTCCTACTTATCAATTGATGAGCTAAAAGGGCTCTATAATTAATGGTTCATAGGGAACAACACTTGTTGAAGGTTTTGCAAATGGGGTTGCAAGCTAAGTGGCTTAACCTTAGGGAAATATCTATGGTTAAGTGTGTTTGAGGTGGAGTAGTATTGGGATGGGTGACCTCCCGGGAAGGCCTGGTGCTTCAAACCTGTGAGCATCACCTAGATGCAATGAGTTCTAAGTGGACCATTCATTATCATGAGAGATGGATTCTTGTGAACCACTACTCATGAAACATGGGTCAATGATTTTGACTCAAAAAACTACGCGATTGAATCTTGATAGCAATATCATAATTTGACATTATGTGGAAAATACCTCCTACTTATCAATTGATGAGCTAAAGGGGCTCTATAATGAACGGTTCATAAGGCACAACACTTGTTGAAGGTTTTGCAAATGGGGTTACAAGCTAAGTGGGCTTAACCTTGGGGAAAACTTCATGGTTAAGTGTGCTTGAGCTGGAGTAGTACTGGGATGGGTGACCTCCTGAGAAGGCCCAATGCTTCACCCTTGTGAGCATCACCTAGATGCAATGAGTGCTAAGTGGGCCATTCATTATCATGAGATATGGGTTTTTGTGAACCACTACTCATGAAACATGGGTCAATGAGTTTGACTTGAAAAACTACACCGTTGAATCCTAATAGCAATATCATAATTTGACATGTTGTGGATGTAAGGAAAAAATCTAGTGCAAAAATCACTTTCCTAATGTCAATTCACAGGGAAATAATGTAGGAGTACTTTTAATTTCAAGATTACAAAGCATTAAGATTCACACATAAAAGAATAGACAATAATATTGACAGAGAATAGACACCTGATTTACGTGGGAAAACCCTTTCAAAAGAAAAACCCACCACCAAAGAGAAGTCACTTTATTCAAAGTAAAAAAAAATACAATAAAGTTACAGATCCCTCCTTCATAGGTATTAGTTCTTTGATATTACACAACAACATTGCAATCGGCCAACCACAGTCAATCACAGCACTGTTACAATGTTCTTTTGACATAAAGTTCGCTCAACCGATGCCAAACTTTTTCTTCTTTCTCTACACACAATCCCAATCGGACTGCTTGCTAATTCACTTCAACCCTTCGATTTCTAGGAATCTACTGTCCAAACCAATTCAGTTCGCTCAACTACCAAGAAGCTCAATTGTCGACATTATCCCACATTGGCACGGAATATTAATAGTCATTAGTTTATAAACAAAAGCCTGAAGAGTTTAGGTATCCACGAGTTAGCCCTTTTGATTACCAACTCACTTGTACACCCATGGTCAAACCAACCATCGACATGGCCCCACCAAAGTGAACACCCATTGGCATGTCACTCAAAATGTTAACTTCATAACCACCGCATACAAGTTACGAATTTACCGATCGCCGCGACAAGCTGATACCACTGTCACCCAGTTGGAGAAAACTCAAATTTCATAACTCTCGCATACAAGTTATGAATTTACCGATCCCCGCAACAATGAAGGAGATCGGTCAGTCAGGAAGTTACAAAACTTCCAAACTCCACGACAAGGTTCTTAAGTTACAGAAATCATCGATGCCGCACAACGAAGGAGATCGGTCAGTCAGAAAGTTACGAAACTTCCAAACTCCGAGACAAGGTTCTTAAATTACAGAAATCACCAATGCCACGACAACGAAGGAGATCAATTAGTCGGGAAGTTACGAAACTTCCAAACTCCAGCGATTGGATGACAATGAAGACTTGAACAGAGATACAAGCCAACAAGTTGAGGCACAATTTCCAACAAGCTCCCACTTGATGAAGACTTATTGGCTTCCTCCAAACTCGAAGTTAAGGAAGGTCATGGGCTCCAAGGCCCATTGAAATAACACACCACATGTACTTGTCTATGCTCATAGGCTTTGTCAATGCATCTACAACATTTTTTCAGAGTATCCACCTTTTCTAAACAAACCTTTCCATCCTCCACCATATCTCGTACAAAATGATACTGCACATCAATATGTTTCATCCTGACATGGAAAGTTGGATTTTTTGCCAAACAAATAGCACTAAACCAAACATCAGAACACAAACGTTTAAGCCATACAACTTCTTTGCAGGTGTGTGTTGCTGCCATGTATTCAACTTAAGTAGTGGATAGAGCAACTACAGCCTACCACTTACTCATCCAACTAATTGCACCACCATTCAACATGAAAATATATCCACTGGTGGATCTACGGCTATCAAGGTCCCCTGCCCAATCAGAATCCACATAGCCTCTAATGCTAAGAGAATGTTGTGATCCAATTGAGTTACCATGATAGCACAAAGTGTGTTGTGATGTACCTTTTAAATATCTAAAAAATCCTTTCACAGCATCCCAATGTGACCTTCCTAGATTCACCATAAACCGGCTAAGAACTCCCACTGCTTGGGAAATGTCTAGCCTTGTGCAGACCATTGCATACATTAAGCTGCCAACTGCACTTGCATAAGGAACTTTGGTCATGTCCTCCATTTCAGTAGGATATTTTGGACAATCTTCAACAGATAGTTTCGTTCCCTACAAAACTAGAACAACTAGCTGCTTGCAATCAATCATACTAAATATCTACAGAATAGTGTTAATATACTTACTCTGGTTGGGCCAAAGTTTTCTGCTCTTTTTGTCCCTAATTATTTCCATCCCCAGAATATACCTAGTTGCACCAAAATCTTTCATTTCGAACTTTGCAGAAAACTGAGATTTTAGATCGTAAATCATAAACTTACTATTCCCAATGAACAACATGTCATCCACATACAGGGCAATAACTAAGACACAATCATTTTTAGATTTGAAATACACACAATGATCAGATTTTGATCTTACAAATTCCAAAGACAAAACAAATGTGTCAAACTTCTGGTACCACATTCTAGGAGATTTTTTTAATCCATACAAGGATTTTTTTGACTTGCATACCAGATGTTATTTACCTTTTTCCACATAGTACTTAGGCTGGGACATAAATTTCTTCATCAAGATCACCATGAAGAAATGTTGTCTCCATCACATCCAGTCATACACTGCTGCAAGTAATAGAAGAAATTTGATAGATGCCAGCTTAGCTCCAGGAGAAAAGATTTCTCCATAATCAATTCCCTCTACTTGGGAATAACCGTTTGCAACCAACCTCACCTTATAATTTTCAACACTGCCATCCAGACCTATTTTCTTTTTAAATACCCATTTATAGCCAATATCTTTTCTGCCTTAGAAGAATGTCATTCTTTTCTAATGATGCCATTTCTTCATTCATGGCTTCCAACCAAGAGTTTGCATCAAGCATATTAATTGCCTCTTTAACAGTCCTAGGCTCAGTGCTAGTAATCAAAGCATAGGCACAAGTAGAATCTAACATAGAAAACCCATACCTATCAACTTGTTTCCCTGAGGCTGAGGTTGTTGTTCTTCTTGAACTCTTAGAACTACTTGAATAATGCACATTTTGAATTTTTAATTCCTCTTTATTTGCAACCAACCTCACCTTATAATTTTCAACACTGTTCCAAAGCTTGTATCCTTTTATGCCAACATTATACCTATTTTCTTTTTAAATACCCATAGCCAAAAAATCTAATGTGTCTAAGAGAGGGCTTCTTACCAGGCCATGCTTCCAAAGGTGTCTTCTCAACAAGAGTAGAATTAGGAGAACAATTTAATAAATAACATGTTGTTGCAACTGCCTCAGCCTAGAACTTCTCCTCCAAACCAGCACTGCTCAGCATACTTTGAGCTCTTTCCATCATTGTCCTATTGAACCTTTCAGCAACTCCATTTTGTTGCAGATTATAGGGTGTAGTCTTATGTCTTTTAATTCCATGATCTTTACAGTACCTTTCAAACTCATCAGAACAAAACTCACCGCCATTGTCAGTCCTTAAAAATTTTATTTTTCTTCTAGTCTGATTTTTCACAAGGTTTTTAAATTCCTTAAAACGACTGAACACTTCTGATTTACTCTTTAAAAAATACACAAATGCCCTTCTTGAATAGTCATCAATAAAAGAAACATAATATATAGAATTCGATAATGAAGGAACATTTACTAGACCAAACACATCAAAATGAATGTAATCAAGTATACCAAAAGATTTATGAGGACTAGAATAAAATGAAACACGGTGTTGTTTACCATATATACAATGCTCATAAAATTCAAATTCAAGGTTATAGTCATCAAGCCCTTCAACTAGGTTTTTATTTTTCAAGGTTTTTAAACCTCTTTCTCCAATGTGGCCTATCCTGTGATGCCACAACATTGTTTTCTCAGCTGGAAGCTTCATCTCCAAAGAATTAGCTCCTGTTGAAACAATCACCTCTTTCCGTATACATTTACATGGTTTTTCAGAAGCACTGTTGCATTGAACTACATTTGCGTCCAACTTATACAAAGTACCAATTCAAGCACCCTTTTCCAACAACATAGAGCCTCTTGTCATCTTACAAACACCATTAGAGAAAGAGACCTGTACACCAGCATCATTTAGCCTACTAACAGAAAGTAAATTTTGAGCTAGACCTAGTATATGCATAACATCATTGATTCCCTTCACCCTTCCATCACGGAACCGAATTTTGACTCTTCCACGACCAACTATATCTAGGGATGAATCACTTTCCAAGTACACCTTTTCCGTCATATTTTTCATACTTTGTGAACCAGTCTCTATGAGATGTCATGTGGAAAGATGCTCCAAAATCAATCAGCCATAAATCATTTGATGCCTGAGTTGCCAAGGTTGCAATGAAGGCATCTGCTTCACTCTGAGAAGAATCATTGTCAGAAGAGTTCTTCTTATTTTTCTCCTCTTTGCAATCCTTTCAAACATGACCAGGCTGCCCACAATTCCAACACTTCACCTTGGAATTTTTTCCAAGAGAATTTGATTTCCCTTCTTATTTTGATTTGGATTTCATGTCCTTTCCTTTTTCTTTCGATCGGCCGTGAACAGCCAGAGCCTCCTTCACCATCTCACAAGATTTTCTTCTCATTTCTTCTGATAACAAAGAAGCAACAACATCTTCCATCTTGAAAGTGGATGTTTTACTCCCAATGGCCATCACCAAGTGATCCCAAGAATTAGGCAAAGAACATAACAACAACATACATCGATCTTCTTCTTCAATCTTCACACCCACAAATGTTAACTGAGCAATCAGCATGTTAAAAGTATTCAAGTGATTAGCAACAGGCGCTCCTTCCTACATTTCAAAGAATACAATTTCTTCCTCAAGAACAACTTGTTTACCAAGGACGTTCCCTGATAAATATCTCCAAGTCTTTTCCACAAGGAGGCTATAGTCTTCGTTCATACACATTAAGAAGAACAGATTCTGTCAAACAGAGTCATATCATCCCCTTTGATTTTTGATCTGCAAGATCCTAATCTTCTTGCTTCATTCCAGAAGGTTTCGTTCTAGACACAGCCATCCAAAGATCACGATCAACCAACAAATCTTCCATTTTGAGTTTCTAAAACTCAAAATTGTTGCCATTGAATTTATCAATTTCAATCATTCCAAATGTACTTGCTAGTGCCATCTCAATCTATAATTTTACAATTACCATACTTCTACAAGACTCCCACTAAACATAAATGACACAAAAACCCCAACCAACCCACAAGGATAACACAACTAGCCAGGCTCTGATACCACTTGTAAGGAAAGACTCTAGTGCATAAATCACTTTCCTAATCTCAATTCACAGGAAAATAATGTAGGAGTACTTTTAATTACAATATTATAGAGCATTAAGATTCACACATAAAAGAATAGACAATAATATCGATAGAGAATAGACACCTGATTTACGTGGGAAAACCCTTTCGGGAGAAAAACCTACCACCAAAGAGAAGTCACTTTATTCACAACAAAAAAAAATTACAATAAAGTTACAGATCCCTCCTTCACAGGTATTAGTTCTCTGATATTACAGAACAACATTACAATCAGCCAACCACAATCAATCGCAACACTGTTACAATGTTCTTTCAACATACAGTCCACTCAACTGACGCCAAAAATTTTCTTCTTTCTCTACACACAATCCCAATCGGACTGCTTGCTATATTCACTTCAACCCTTTGATTTCCAGGAATCTACTGTCCAAACCAATTTGGTTCGCTCAACCACAAAGAAGATCAACCGTCGACATTATCCCACATTAACACAGAATATTAATAGTCATTAGTTTATAAACAAAATCCTGAAGACTTTAGGTATCCACGAGTTATCCCTTTTGATTACCAACTCACTCGTACACCTGTGGTCAAACCAACCATAGGCATGGCCTCACCAAAGTGAACACCCATTAGCGCGTCACTCAAAATGTTAACTTCATAACCACCGCATACAAGTTACAAATTTACCGATCCCCATGACAAACCGATACCACTATCGCCCAGTTGGAGAAAACTTAAACTTCATAACTTCCGCATACAAGTTATGAATTTACCGATCCCCGTGACAACGAAGGAGATCGGTCAGTCAGGAAGTTACGAAACTTCCAAACTCTGTGACAAGGTTCTTAAGTTACAAAAATCATTGATGCCGCGACAACAAAGGAGATCAGTCAGTCTGGAAGTTACGAAACTTCCAAACTCCGCAACAAGGTTCTTAAGTTATAGAAATCACCGATGTCGTGACAATGAAGGAGATCAGTTAATCGGGAAGTTACGAAACTTCCAAACTCCGCAACAAGGTTACAAACTTAGGAACTCTAGCGATCGATCAACAATGAAGACTTGAACAGAGATACAAGCTAGCAAGTTGAGGCACAATTTCCAACAGTGGAAAATACCTCCTACTTATCAATTGATGAGCTAAAGGGGCTTTATAATGAATGGTTCATAAGGCACAACACTTGCTCAAGGTTTTACAATTGGGGTTGCAAGGTAAGTGGGCTTAACCTTGGGGAAAACTTTGTGGTTAAGTGCGCTTGAGATGGAGTAGTACTGGGATGGGTGACCTCCTAGGAAGGCCCAATGCTTCACCCCTATGAGCATCACCTACATGCAATGAGTGCTAAGTGGACCATTCATTATCATGAGAGATGGGTTCTTGTGAACCACTACTCATGAAACATGGTTCAATGAGTTTGACTCCAAAAACTACATGGTTGAATCCTAATAGCAATATCATAATTTGACATGTTGTGGAAAATACCTCCTAGTTATCAATTGATGAGCTAAAGGGGCTCGATAATGACTGGTTCATAAGGCACAACACTTGCTGAAGGCTTTGTAAATGGGGTTGCAAGCAAAGTGGGCTTAACCTTGGGGAAATCTCTGTGGTTTAGTGGGCTTGAATTGGAGTAGTATTGGGATGGGTGACCTCCTGGGAAGGCCCAGTGCTTCACCCCTGTGAGCATCACCTAGATACAATGAGTGCTAAGTGGACCATTAATTATCATGAGATATGCATTCTTGTGAATCACTACTCATGAAACATGGGTCAATGAGTTTTACTCGAAAAAGTACATGGTTGAATCTTGATAGCAAATCATACTAAGAAGATTGTTGGTAGTTGTTGGCAGTTTTTGACATTGATGTCAACATTGATTGTTGGTTTTCATTGATTTCAACACTTGAGAAGTAAGGTGTTAGTCCCTTCTATTCATTGTCATTGTTATATTTAGTTTGGGCTAACATTGGTGTGAATTTCATGGTTGGATTCCATGCCTTATCAAAGAAGAATCGCTAAAGTTCATGATTGGATGACATGCCTTATCAAATAAGACTTGTTGAAGTTCATATAATGCATTAATACTGTCAGAAGAGTTAATTTCACAATGATATATTCAAATGAGGATTAGAATTATGAATGATAGTGGAGAGATGTTACTAAAGGTTTACAATATGTCTTATTCCCTCTTTTGATGTTCCTAATGAAGTATGTGTTGTTGAAAGGAATTTTTGGCCTCTGCAAGTTGCTTAAGTGTTTTTGGTTCAAGAAGATGTAGTGAAGTCTATCTGGGAGAATGCTATGAATTCCTCCACTATTGATGCATTGGTCTTGCAGTCTAGTATTCAATGTCAATGTTTTGTGGATGTTGCACTCCTATCTTTTTAGGTCACCTGTGTTGCCAAGTAGATCTTTATGAATTGCTAAAAGTTGGAAATGTTGTTAGTTGTCTAGACTAGTTTGGGAAATTCTCCACATTTCTTTGCATTGATGTCTCTACTCCTACAACTTGGTCAATGTGTTCTCAACTTTTTCATAGTGTCTCAGTTCTAATATCATGTTTTGAAGTGGTCCGCAAGATGATATGTTAATGTTATATCTCATGATTAAGCATTCTATATTTTTAGAATATAGTTTATGTTCCTATTTGAGCTATGGTGCTTGTTGGTGGCATGACAGTATGAAATAAGTGTATTGAAGTGTTTTTGGATGTTCAAGAAACATCCCCATGTGATCCACACATTGCTAATTGATTGCTTTGATGTCGCATTGTGTCTTGAGTTGGTTTTCTAGGTTATTTGTGGATATCTGGATGACAGCGCTTGTTCCTTTGCTTGTGCCATGTGCTTGGGGGGTTGTGATAGAAATGGAGAATGCATGATGATAGATTTAGGTTCTAACCTATTCTTCTTGGGACCACATCAAGTTAATTCAATTGGAAGAGTGTTTTTAGGCTGACTGGTTTTGTGCTTCACTTTTCATCCACACATTTCCTTGATGTCGACTTAGGTTGATGTGTGCATGCATGTAAATGGTTTTGAATCACAAAAGAATAAGTGTCAAGATTTTTTTTGGTCATCTCTATCTTTTGATTATGAATTCATTATGTTTTGGTGGCCAACCAATTGAATTCATTGGTTTATCCTCTTCCTAGCCAACCTAATTGAATTTTTGAAGTGTTATGGTGGATATAAATGGAAGATCATTTTATATGTAATGGGGTGGAGAGGTTTACAAGTGAAAAGAAGTGTGTGTGTGTGTGAATTATATTAAATATCTAGCAGTGATAGTGCTAAATTATGTGAAAGGAAAGATCAATTGTGCTATAACACCTCAATCAACAGAGTGTTATGTTGACAAGCATTGTAATCTTTATCTAAATATTTGTATCCTACTCTGAGATAGTGAATCTCATCAAGTCCTCTATATCTTTCTCTTGAATTTTTGTTGGATTCAATCTTGCAAGTCCTTTTGTATCTGATGCAAAGCCAAGGTGGAGAAGATTCAAACTAATCAGACCTCAATAAAACATCATCCTTTGAAATCACAATCAACCACATTGGATCAATTAACTTCAACAAGGTTAAAGACTCCAAAACTCAACAATTTGACTTATATTTTAGAGAATGCCACTAAAGGACCATCTCAACATCATTCTAGCATCCACTCAGACCCTCCATACAATTCCCAAACCAAACATACAAGGTTTCTTTGCAACATCTTGGAGAACCATCAAACTGCCCTACAAAAGGCTCTAAGATTAGCCCTATTTTACAAACAAGGTGCTCTTTAAACTTCTCCTAACCCCAAAATATCTTGGAAATTCATCAAACATGTCTCAAAATACCCAATTTCATAGTTCTTTGACAATTTCACATACTCTAAGCCATCATTTTCCAAAAGCCTCAATTTGCTCATAAAAACCTAGGGTTTTCAACATTTCACCCTTCCAAGGCTTTCCAAGCCCAACCAAAGCATCAAAATACTTTTTTAGGGTCTACACAGGAATTTCACACTATTTCCTAGACAATTCCATCAATAAATGATTAAAACTCATTATTGTCCCATCCATTCTTACATGAAAAATACTTCATTTCACACTGTGGCAACATCCTACAGTTTGCAACCCGCTTTATTTCTACTCCAAAAAAAAAAGAAACATATTCTAATCTAACTCCATTCCTCCCCACTAAGTAATAGGTTGAAACAGTAAATGGGGATGGCTTAAAACATAATGAAACTTCAAACGGTGCCCTTACTGCTTTGCACATGCAGATCACAGAAAACTAACAAAGAACTCTACAAGTTTGTGATTAAGACTTCAAAATATATTCATAAGCATTCTATTTCCATATCCTATAGGAATCACAAGGATTTAGAGCATCAATCTACTTGTACAGACTGTACAATAGAGGAAAACATAGAAATATTGTGATAATAGAAGAAAACCAGTGAATTAACAGAGAATTGTTGCTTTATTCAATGAATGCTCACCACCATCGATCCATCATCCCTTCCTCATTCCTTTCAAAGGCCTTTATACATTTTCAATTCATGACAATCTTCCCCAATTCCTACAACCACCTTTTAACCACCTTAACCCCCATTTGGCTTAAAAGACAATTATTTGCTAAATGAACACCATTATGCAAGTTTGTTGTTTAAGACACCTAGAACCACTTAGACACCTTTATTGTACCCCTAATATGACTTTGAAACTCCTGTCTTGCACTCCGATTTACATTTCAAATGGTTTTCCTTCGAAGGCTACAAGGACTCTTCAAGTGCAAGGTTAACATTTCATCCTTAAAGGACTCAAAATTCCCCCATTTACATTATGATTGGTCTTTTAGACCTTATTTAGACAAAATAGACTCAAAAAAACTAGCATTAACCTACTAATCATTCAAATGATCAAAAATTGATGTTGTGGTGTAGGTGCTCCTACACCATACACCCCCCCTAGAAAATACTCATGCCTCATGAGTTGTCCTTGAATCCACTGTCTCCAAGCTTCTTGCATGCTCAACTGGTTCATACAGACTGGACTTACAACCTACCCTGTACAATTAGCATTTTGGAATGTGTTCACATTTGCATGTATCCTTTCCTCTATTCTCAGACTTGCAATCAATCTATTATCTTTCCTCTTCCCAACATTTGAGTTTTTACCATGTTCTACACCTGCAAACAAACTTGTGTTAGCATTCCTTTGATTTGACTTCACTTGCCTCTCATGTACATGCTTGCCATTGTCCTTAATACTTTGTGTTTTCTGTCCTTGACTGTCTACTCCATCAAGATGCCTTGGCACTATCATAATAGGCTTCCCACTTACTATACCTGCAAACTTCACTTGGTTCTCAACTCTACTCTTAACCACAGGACATTCAATGCTTCCTACTATCACACTGTCATGCAAACTCGCTGTCATTGCCTTCTTTACCCCTATTTCAAACCTCATACCTACTGCCCCTACATTATCAAACCTAGGATAGTCTACTACATCAGAATTTCTAGTTTCTTTTACAACATTAACAAATTATCTTTTCCCACACATTATCACCTTAGCTTTACCCTTCTCATCTTCTACCCAAGGGGTCAAAAGAAACTTATGACCATATTTCATTATGGTATACTTATTTCCTCTTCCATCATACACCTATCATACTGCCAAGGTCTTCCAAGGAGTATGTGGCAACATTACATTGGAAGAATGTCACAAATAACACTATCCTTATAATCACCAATCTAGAAATCTACAATAGCCTGCTCATTTACTAACAAAGATTGACCATTGCTTAGCCAAGATACCTTGTAAGGAAACTCATGAGGATTTTTTTTCAAATTTAGTTTGTTCACCATTTCACATGAAACTATATTTTTAGTTGAATCAGAATCAACCACAACTTTACATACCTTTCCCTTACTCTTACAAGTGGTTTTGAATAGCCTCTTCCTATGCAATGGCTCTACTTCTTTGGAAGTCTTCAAAAGTTGTTTATGCAACATCAAGGCTTCTCCAACTTTAGGATCTGTAGGACGACTTGATGAACCTGTGCTCTCCTCTTCATCCTCTTGCACAAGTTGAACTCTTTTATCACCTTTACTTCCACTTGATGAAGCACCAACCTTCACAGGACATTTGAAGGATGGATGGCCAAATTCATTACAAGTGTAACATCTACCTGAAAACAAATTGTTGGAACTCCTACCTCCTCCAAATCTACCCCTTTTGCCTCTCCATCCACCTCTGAAATCAGATTGCTCTTGTACTTTCATGGAATATTCTTGATTATCATTGGTTGGCTTTGAATTAGGAATAGATCCTCTTCCTCTTGATGCATTACCTTTGCCTCTAACTACTTTGTCTTTTCTTCTCTTCATTTTCTCCTCCACCCTGATTGTCATTTGATAACATTCCTCTACTTTCCTAGGGTTAACCAAAACCAATTCATCGTGTATGTTTAACCTCAAACCACCCATATATCTTGCAACTTTTTCATCTTCATTCTCATGATGACTAGATCTTAAACTCAATTTATAAAAATCCTCAGTATAAGACTTAATATCCATTTCCTTTTGTCTTGAGATTTGCAATTTCTTAAACATTTGAACTTGATGATACTTGGGTAAGAATTTACCTTTGAGTTTAGATATCATCTTGTCCCATGAGGTGATTTTAGAATTTCCTTGCTTCCTCCTCTTAGATTGAAAGTAGTCCCACCATACCAAAGCATGGCCTTGCAACTTTGTATTTGCAATCCTTACTCTTTGCTCCTCAGGAACCTCATCACATTCAAAATGATTATCTAATGCAGCAATCCAGTCAAGTAGTTCTTCATCATTTAAAATTCCACCATATTTAGGAACATCAATTTTTACCTTAGGCTTGTCATTCCTTACTGCCTTCACCAACTTTACAATCCTTTGGTCCTCTGGATCAAGTTCTTCTTCCATGTCTTCAAACTCATCTTCTTCATATTCATATGACTCACTCTCTTCTACATCCCTTCTCTTGTTTGTCTCCAAGGCTATGATTCTTTCTTCCAACTCTCTGATTTCTCTTGCATGTATGTCTTTCATCTCCTTCATCTCTTTAGCTATATCTTTGTTCTTTGGAGGCATCTTTGAATGCCAAATTCTTCACTTCTTCCCTGCTCTTCACAACCTACAAAATGTAAACCAATCTACTCCCTAATGCTCTAATACCACTATGATGCAGAGCCAAGGTGGAGAAGATTCAAACTAATCATACCTCAGTAAAACATCATCCTTTGAAATCACAATCAACCACATTGGATCAACTAACTTCAACAAGGTTAAAGACTCCAAAACTCAAAAATTTGGCTTATCTTTTAGAGAAGGCCACTAAAGGACCATCTCAACATCATTCTAGCATCCACTCAGACCCTCCATACAATTCCCAAACCAAACATACAAGGTTTATTTGCAACATCTTGGAGAACCATCAAACTGCCCTACAAAAGACTACAAGATTAGCCCTGTTTTACAAACAAAGTGCTCTTTAAACTTCTCCTAACCACACAATCTCTTGGAAAGTCATCAAAAATTTCTCAAAACACCCAATTTCATAGGTATTTAAAAATTTCACATCCTCTAATCCATCGTTTTCCAAAACCCTCAATTTACTCATAAAAACCTAGGGTTTTCAACATTTCACCCCTCCAAGGCTTTCCAAGCCCAACCAAAGCATAAAACTACTTTTTTAGGGTCTGAACAAGCATTTCACACTATTTCCTAGACAATTCCATCAACAAATGATTAAAACTCATTACTATCCCATCCATTCTTGCATGAACAATACTTCATTTCACACTGTGGTGACATCCTACAGTCTGCAACCCACTTTATTTATACTCCAAAACACAAAGAAACATATTCTAATCTAACTCCATACCTCCCCACTAAGTAACAGGTCAAAATAGTAAGTGGGGATGGCTTAAAACATAATGAAACTTTAAATGGTGCCCTTACTGCTCTGCACAGGTAGATCACAAAAAACTAACAAAGAACTCTACAAGTTTGTGATTAAGACTTCAAAATAGATTCATAAGCATTCTATTTCCATATCCTATAGGAATCACAAGGATTTAGAGCATCAATCTACTTGTATGACCTGTACAATGGAGGAAAACACAGAAATACAGTGATAATAGAAGAAAATCAGTGAATTAAAAGAGAATTGTTGCTTTATTCAATGAATGCTCACCCCCATCAATCCATCATACCTTCCTCATTCCTTTCAAAGGCCTTTATACATTTTCAATTCATGAAAATCTTCCCCAATGCCTACAACCACCTTTTAACCACCTTAACCCCCATTTGGCTTAAAATACAATTATTTGCTAAATGAACACCATTATGCAAGTTTGTTGTTTAAGACACCTAGAACCACTTATACACCTTTATTTTACCCCTAATATGACTTCTAAACTCCTATCTTGCACTACCATTTACATTTCAAATAGTTTTCCTTCAAAGGCTACAAGGACTCTTCAAGTGCAAGGTTAACATTTCATCCTTAAAGGACTCAAAATTCCCCCATTTACATTATGATTGGTCTTTTAGACCTTTAGACAAAATAGACTCAAAAACACTAGCATTAACCTACTAATCATTCAAATGATCAAAAATTGATGTTCTGGTGTAGGTGCTCCTGCACTAGTATCTTTCTCTAAGGTAGTGAACCTTCTTGCAAGCCTCTTTGGCAGCGATCCTTTATATTGTGAGTTAACTCTCACCATGGTTTTTCCCTCATTGGGTTTTCTACATAAATTTTGTGTTCTCCTTGTGCATGAGTGTGTCCTCTATTTCTTTCTCACTACTACTTTGGTAAGAAGTAGAATTTTTATATCTTGGATTGATTAAAGGTTGTTGAAGTTACTAAGGATTCAAACTACTATCCCATTCTTTGTTACTATTTCGTTTTAAGGTTTTGATCTGATAAAGAAGGTTGGATTGTGCTGAAAGAGTTAAATTTCGAAAGAGGTTAAATTTTTGTGTAGAATGATTCACCCCCCCTCTAAGTCTTCAGGTGTGTTCAACAATACACACTTTCATAGCTTTAGAAAAATATATGTGCTTTTATCCTTAACTCTAGAGATGTAAAATTAAATAAATTTTGGGCACAATTGAATAATTATCACATGAAAATCAACAATTATCTTTGTTAAATATAATGCCTCACACTTGTCACCATCTATTTGAATAATTACTTTTGATAAATGTGTGATTTTTTATTTAATCTCTATAGAACAATAATGTTGTATAACTGTGGACATTCAATCTGTAACCATTATGTCATTACTGAAAATGCATAAAAAACAACATTAACCTCTTATTAGTTCCTAAAGACACATCAAATGCTAGATATTTTACACCAATTTTCATTAGTACTAATCCATGACCACTAGTTACTTCTCACATTTGTTACTCACCCATAAAAAAATTATAGTTTTTCAATTAAAAAGAGAATCACATGCTATTAAATTAATTGGATCATAAATTATTGAACTTAAGGAAGAAATGGGCCCATTTTTAAGAGCATATTAAAGGTAAATCGTGATAATAAGAAGTTACCTCATGGTAGGCACATATAGCTAGTGACCCAACATTTTATTGATTCACATTACGAATAAGTTGATCAACATGTTTCATGCTCTAATTCATCAGTTGTAGCATACTCATCCAGGTGGTATCTACCAAAGGTCCTTCTTTATAGTAGAAAATTCAAGGCTATGGGCTTCAAGTTTACATTTTACAGTAGGTTACCACTTAGTGCACATTGAAGCAACAAATGCATGGGCTAGTCACCAAAGTGCATACTAAATCAAGGAAAGAGGCAATTCAATAGAATAGGATGCTAAGAGTTAAGTGGTAAGGGCTAAAAACCCATGGGTACAAACCTATTGAATGATCACAAAGGGTTTTATCTAAGAGCCTTTGTGCACTCACACAACAACAAAGAACATAGGTAAGGAATTTAGTGCATGGAAATGCAGGAAGCATATTTGAAGCAATTTGAAATTGTTATCAAGGCTAAAATTATCTTATTTAGAAAATATTAACTTTCCACATAATAAATATGCAAAAGATAATAAATTCAAATCTTGTTGCTCAAGAAATACATTCTACTTTATGGTGATCTCATGTGGAGGAACCATGAACAAGTATAGTTGAAATATGTAAATTTTGAATAGTCCCAAAGGACTATGAACAAATATCATAAAGGGTCATGTGGAGTACACTTCATGTCATATACTATATCTCATATGGTATTAATATCATGGTATTTTCTACCATTATTATTTATACATATATACAAAATGGTGAGAAATTTTGATGCATGTCAAATATTTTCATGAAAGATAAACATTGTAAGGGCTTTACCCTTTACAATAAGTTTACTTGATGCTCTATTTTAAATATGGGTTATTTATTTTATTAGGTGCATCACTCATAAATCCAACAACGACTTTAAATGGATACTTGTCACCATTGACAATTTTAGCAAATGGGTTGAAGTCATTCCTACAAAGAATGCAACTTCTATTTTTTTTTGGATTTCTTATTGACAAACATTATCACTAGATTTGGGGTGACTTGAAGGATAATTTCTAAAAATATAATGTTTTAGGGTACATGAATTTAATAACTTTTTTAGTAAATATAGGATCAAAATTACATATTCATCCCCATATCATCGTCAATGTAATGGGCATGTTGAGTTTAGTAATAATAATTTAATAAAAAATATCAAAAGGAATGTAGAAAATAATGAAAGGAGATGGGTTGATGAACTAAAATTATAATATGGTAAAATAAGGTTATCTTCAAGTTCTATATGTAAGAGCCCATTTGATTTATTATATGAAACTAGTGCTACATTAATTATAAATCTAGAAATACCTGTGTAAAGACTTATGCAACAAGTTGGTGAAGTTGAATGAGATTCAATCACTCAAAGAATTAATCATTTGTTTGAACTAGATGAAGCAAGGAGAGAAAAAAATGAGATAAATTAGGTAAATTAGTAAAAGGTTAATTCTCTTCTTGATAATAAGGTAAAATTGAGGTGTTTTCAATTAGGCATCCTAGTTCTTTTATGAAATACTAGGTCTAAATAAAAGGGCATGTGTTTTAAGTTTGATGATTTGCGGTTAGATTATGTGATATAAAATTATATTGGGTAGGAAATTTGTCACCTTAGGATCCTTTTAGTGAACTTCTATACTCCTTATTCATGTGAAACACTTGAAGAATTATTTTTAATAAGAGAGATTGCTATAATTTTTTGAATATAACCTATCTCTTTGTGTCTCTTTATGTAGTTATGATTATATCTAAGTTCATAATGAGGGATACTTTTCATTATTTATGTTTCCTTTTTCTATTTATATATTTTTTATTTCCTTGTTCCTTGTCTTGTCTATATGGTATACATTCCTCAAAATTCACCTAGATAATCACTACAATCATAAGGGATGCACATCCCCAACTATTATCAATATTGGCACCCAGCTTGCAAAAACCTATTTTAATTTTCTATATTTCCCTAAACATGAACCGAAATTCTTTGGCTCTCTCTTTTATAAACAATCTGAATATTTTAACTTGGTCTTTAGTTTTTTATGCTTCTTCTAAGATTAAAAATGGTGCCCATGTATGTTAAATATTTCCTCTATATTATATTCTATATTCCATGGTTTTTTAATCTCTTGAATCATGATAGCTTATTATTAATTGGAATCCCCATTCATTTTATTTATATTTGAAAAGTAACTTTCTGCAAGTGATCATGATTCACAAGTGAGCTTCTTATAACCTTGAGGTGACCAATAATTTGTGTTCTAACTTTTGTAAGCTTAATGTATAGGTAGCCACTCTTACTCTTTATGTTTCTAAATAAAAAACTTCTAAGTTTTTTTTTTTTTTTAATTCATCATATGAGAAAAGGTAGTAGGTTTAATACTAAAGTTTCAAGAATTATTTGATATTAGAGTTGTTATGTGGATTCTTATGTGGGTACACATATTGAAGGGATTGATCAAAATCTAGAAAGTGGCTCTAATGGGATTGCTTAATTTGATAGTATGCATTTTTTCAAGGCTATATGGAGGTTTGATGAGTTAATTTTTATTGGAAAAGGTGAATTGGACTTACTAAGAGCTTGCATATTTCCTTACTAAATTTTACCTATAATGAAAAATCTCAAATGATAAAGTTAGGTTATCTAATTTACATAGAGTTACTAAAACATGGTGATAGTAGAGAAGTGGTGTGATGGTAAGATGCAATGAACATGTCACTTATGTAGTTCTCTCTTATTTTTTATTGAATGTACAAGTAAAATAATCTCATGATAATATGTTGGATGGACCAATGATAATATTTGGTATGTCCTTTTTGTTGAGTGTGGTGAGGATAACCAAGGTTTTATGTTAAGTGTATGAACATGGTTTTATTCACATTAACACCTTATTAATTTCTCATATATATTTGAGTGCTAAATGTCATGGTGATCTAGCTACTAGTTTCAAAGGAAATTAATAAAGTACCATATGGTATGAAGACAATGTTCAACAAGCCTATTTACTTATCCAATAAGGGCTTGAAAATATTTTATGCTTCTATACTTTTATTGTAGGTAGCATACATGTCCTTTTATAATTTTAATGACTAAAGATTAAAATATTCTTTTTTGTTATGTATCTTAGGTTTGTAAATATTCATTATAAAAGGAGCCTAATGGACATGCGGTAGAGTATATTTGGTTCATATTACATTAAATACCAATGCACGTGACCTAAGAGATTTATTTGTACCATTATAAAGGGTGACCATCACATAGCTTCAAGGTTTAAATGATGGTCAACCTTTAGTATTTATCTAGTAGAAGAGTCAATACATATTGCAAGTCTACCTAATAGAGCTAGTGAAGGGTGACATTTCTTATTCTTTTGGGAATGGTGAAATAGTGAAAGTTTATACCCTTACATTTGTTTCTCATTTAAAATTTAAATAGAGTGCAATGATCTATAAGGAATAAGGATGATGTTTGACGAAAACAAAACATTTCTTAATGGTTGAATACCAATGAGTGAATTTTATAAGTGGGTGTGATAGTACAATTTTGAATGGGATGATTTCATGTGACCCCTAGTCGTGAACTATGGTATTCCAATATGATACACTTAGTTGAGTATAAAATTATTTCAAAGTTTCATAATTGTGGACACAGAAAAAGTATCCCTTTTTTCTTGTTTGATATGAGAATAGTTAACAACAAATTGGACTTAATGAGGCATTTATTTAGTGTTTTGAGGTGCTTTTCACATCCACACTAGGTCTTGGACCCTTGCAAACTGAGTAAAATGCATTTATTGATGTCTTATAAAGGTGTTGTAAGGTGTTGTAACACATCTTCACACTTTTCTAAGACCATAATATCATAATTCACCTAAATAACCTTACTGAGACCTATTTCAAAGTGTTGTAAAGATTTGTAACAAACTTTCACACTTTTCTAGGCTTGTCATCAATATTTACACCTTTCTTATGCTTTAAATGGCCCCTTTATGCACTTACAGGCCTTAATTAAGTGCCTTGTTGAAGAAGAACCCGATAAACATTATTTAAATTATCACAATTCCCGACACCCACTTAAAAATGCCCAAGTGGAATAAGTCACCATTGGTGGCGACTTAGTCCCATTTGGCTCAAAAATAAAAATTAATTTAAAATTCTTTCAAGTTTTTATTCCTTAAGACCTAAGGTTGACCTATGATGAGGTATTCTTGGGAATTAGGGCATAATTGTGTATAAATAAAGGGTTTTCCCTCTCATTTAATTTTCCATCAATCAATCTTCTCAATCACTCATCATTATTCTTAAGCAAGCTAGGGTTTTATCATTCCAAGTCATCAAGATAGCTTCCTAAGACATTCAAGGGTAGATTCTTCATCTATTGCTATAGAAATTCAAGATCAACCATCATGGCAAGGTATTAACTCCATTGTTTCATGCTTCATTTTATTATTTATCCATTTTGGTTTAATTACCTAAAAGGGGTTTGACTAAGGAAAACCCCCATGCCCTAATATTCACCATTTCTTTCTCTTTCATTGTGTGTTTGCAAATTTAGGTACTTTGAGGGTTTTAAGATCATTGAATATTAGGTTGAAGACTTGTTGAAGAGCTCTCCTTACTTGCAAAGCCAAAATATCAACAAAAAGTCACTTTCAAGCCTGAAAATCTTAGTTTCAGAAGCGGACACCTGTCAAGAGCCGAAGTGCAGAGCAAGGGCTTCTGTTTCCACTTTGGAATTTTTTAGAAATTTAGAAGTGGACTAAGTTACCAATAGTGGTGAATTAGTCCTGCTAAACCAATTTTTTTGAGATTTTTGTAGATTTGGATACCCATTTGGCTGAAACGGGTTTTGGAGCAGTTTTTCTAGATCTAGGACTAAGTCGCCCAACTTGGCGTAAGTGTCCCAGTTGGCCAAAAATTTAGATTTTCCAGAATTTTAGAGACAATTACAGTCTTCATTTTGTCCTTCATCAATTTCTAGGTGCATGCATTTTTTTTCATAACTTTCTATCTAGTTTTGTTTGCATTTCTAGGTCATTTATCACATATTTGCATACATCACTGTGTTTTCAAACAAGTTGCATTTCTTAGGTTTTTCATTAATAATCATCTTTATTTTTCAGTTTATTGCATTAGGACATCATATTTAGGCACATTTCATCAATTTTACATTAATCTTGAGTGTAGGCATTAGCATTTTGGCCCACCTCTCTCCTTTTAGGTGAAAAACCTAGAAGTGTTAGTGAGTCTTAGGGTGCCAAAATTATTGTCCACAATAATATTATGAGAAAAATTTGTACATGCTTATTTCACATTTAAATAGAAAAGGTTGAGTATTATATTTTTTTTGTTAAGGTATCCACTATAGATATAAAGGTTTCTCTTCTAATTTCCATGAGTTGTTTGATTTTAAAAAATTTATCTTGCTTTTTTGCCCACTAGTAATGAAAATAAAAAGAAATACATTTTAGTGTCGCTCTTGATGTAAACAAAGGTTTTCCAAGGATTTTTCTCTATTACACAAGGATTCAATAAATGGGAATTATTGTCAATATTGTAAGGTATTATAAATATTTATTTTAGCAAAATGGTGACATATTCAAAAATTCAAGAGAACGTTCCTAAATTTAAGTTCTAAGATTTTTATTGGATGTAATTGAATGGTTGACAATAAAATTATAGGGAATTTATTTCCTTGTTAAAAAATTTCAATAGGGAATCATGTAGTGACCCATCACCTATAAGGATTTAATTTTATATTTGCATGATAACTTATATATTTATAAATAATTCACTAAATGTTAAGAAAGTAATTTGTATTAATGTATTTTTATTTCCTTGCAAATGTAGAGTTTCATGAAATTACAACCTACACTATCATTGTTCTTCTATTGATTTGGTTGTGTGTTCTATTTTTCTATAACAAAATTTTTAATGCACATACAAAATGATTGTTATAGTAAAATACTTTAGGATAGTTGAAGTGAATTATGAAAGTTGGTATTGAAGAATTATGCAAGTTTCATGTACTTGTGAGTTAGGCCAAGCACCAAGAATCTATATAAGAAATTTTATTTGATGCAATGATGGTTGGTTAGGTTAGTATCTATTATGAATAATTTAATGTGTCCTCTATTATGATTATTTTAGGGTTTTATAGTTGTAGATAAAACTCTATTTTCCCATGTTCTCATTAATTGTGAGTCAAGAGAAGGTTCTAGAATATAGAAACTCCTCTTTGGCTTCGTTGTCTCCACATTTGTCTAAGATAATTATAGGGATATTTTTTTTAATCTCTAATTCTATATTTTGTAAGATGTTATTATATTTAATAAGGGATAATGGAGAGGTACGGAGTGGAGAGGCATAGAGTTGGGAGCAAGATTAGGCGGGGCTCTAGAGATTTGAAATCTGAGAACTCTGGAGATAGCGACGAGGATGATGTTGATGTTGAGGATGGTCCTCCATTTGTGTTTTGGATGTGTCAGTGGAGGGAGATGCTTGGGATTTGGTCCCTAGCTAGTGCGTTTGGCACTGGTGTTTGGGCCCTCCTCTTGGCTACGTGGGGGATCCTAGAATGGTCTAGCGTGGTCGTGTTTGGAGCAGAGTGTGAGGTTTTCCTGGCTACCTCTCCTTCTCCGGTGGGCTTTGCTATTTTGATGGCATGTGTTTCTTGGTTTATGGATTCTATTTCCTCTTCCCTATTGTGGAGGCTCTAGTCTGAGATTTTTTCTCAAAGGGATGGTGATACATTGTGTGGACTCATTGAGGAGTTTTCTTGTTGCTCTCCATTTGTTGTCTTTTTGATGACTATGGAGAGGTCATTGTTTTTGTATGGCCCTTATTCTTTGTTGCTTATCCTCTTTCTAGGCTCTATTGGTTTGGTTGTGGCTGCCTTCGGGTGGTGGTGTTTGCAATCCCCTAGTTCTTTGGGGCTTTTTTTTCCTATGGCTATGGTCCCTGCTGGTTTGTGGGCTACTTCTCCTATAGTGATGTTTCTAGGTGGCTTCTTGGTGGGTGGTGGCTATTGTTCCCTTCCTTCTTCCCTCAATATTTTGGGCTTACATGTTTCTCTTTCGTTGGCTCTTCCTCCTTGTGTTTGGTGCAGGGGAGGTGGGTATTTCTAGTCTATTGGAGGGGTTCCCTTGATCAATTCCTGGAAGCTTCTTGGTAGCTTCTTTATGATGGGACTTTTGTGTTTTGTGCATCTACATCCTTTCTTGACTTTTTTCACATGTGATAGAGGTGTTTTGTCTAGCTCTTGTGGGCTTTTTCTAGATTTTTTGTTTTTCCTAGAGGGTGTGTTTTTGAACCCTGGGTGTTCCTTGAAGCTTTTTCCTTTTCTAGGGTATGTGTCTGATGGTGTGGAGATGTCATTGGATGCTTTGGTGTCTCTGGTGTCTTATTTCTTACTGTAAGCTAGTTGGTATAAGCTTATTTTCATGACCTATTTCTTGTGGGAGTTGATCTCTTACTAGGTATTGTCAAAGGATGCTTTGGTTGCTTGCTCTGTTCTTGTGCTGGTCTTCTTCTCGAATCCTATGGAGGTGGAGTTGGGAGGTGTTTGTCTCTTGCTTCCTCAGTTGTTGTTCCTGTTGAGGTGGACGCTTCTCCTATGGAGGTGGAGGTTGAGGGTGTTGGAGTACTCAAGCGGTAGTGGTCTTGTTGGTCACAACACTCTCTCCATTAGAGGGGAGCTTGCTCCTTTTGAGGTGGATTTGGAGTTGGCTTCCTAGTTAGATTGGTGGCTTTGTCTCGAGTGGTGTGTTGTTTTCTCTAACTCCCCTATTAGGGTGGGGTTTTTGGGGATATTGGTGTTTTTTATTAGGGGGTTGATGGTGTCCTACACCATTAAGCTTGTTATCTTTTTTGGCTCTATGATGTCATCCATGAGTGGTTGGTTTGTTAATGTCTAGCAGATGCAGGGGGAAACTTTGTGTATCTAAGGGTTTTTGGTCCCAAGTAAAACTAGGTTGTAAAAGAGTTTCTAACCTTTGCTTGATTGTAAGTTTTAACATGTGTAGTCATGTTAATCTTTTAGAGGCTGTTGTAGGGCTGCTATTGGTTTATGGTTTATATTATTTGCAGCTTGCTTCTCTATAATAGGTTGATGGTTCCCTTCAAAACCATTTTTTACTAGGTTTCGGGCCCCATCAAAACCCATTTTTAAACCCTAATAAAAAATATGTTATTATAGTTAAGTTGATATTTACATGGATTATAAAATTTCCCTATATTATTTCAAGGACTATTTTCAATACATGTGGAATTATTTATTCATGTATGAATTGTTAAATTATTCTTGACCATTAATTCTTTTGGTATATTTACGAATGTTCTTGAATGAATATGTATTAGAGCTAATCATATTTTACATGTATTTATAGTTCTATTTTAATTCTTGATTCACATTGTGATATTAGGATAAATACTTACACAAGTAGAAGAGCCACCCAATATTATCAATTGAACCTTATTTACCTACAAATATAATCATGAGTTTTATTCACTAGTCTAGATCAACAAAAATTCAAGACTAGCTCTTGGTTGATCCTCTAGGACCATGGGATATATTTTGAAACACTAAAAATTAAACAAGATTATACCCATGATTCCTCTTATTTTTAATTATAAATGTATCACTTCTGAAGCTAACTTTTTAATAATATTATTAGCATCCATCATCTCGTGTTCTAAAGGTCGCTAGTGTTAGAGTAATCATGCATTAGCTAATAATTAATTAATCTTTAATTGATTATTAGTCTAATGTATACTTATGAATTCAAGATAAAATTATGAGTGCTCTTTAATGTTAACTGGAGAATTATTATTAGATCATTATGTCTCATTGCGCAACATGTTGACACTTGTCATGATCTAATCCCTTTATCATTTAGGGTTGCTCCTATATAACACTCAAATGTCATTGTATTATCATAACCTTTTGAGAACTCGTGATCTCCTTGAAGAATCTTGAGGGTCATTTTGTAGCTTTTTCTAGTTGAGGATATTGCATTTTTTTTTGCAGCTCTCTTGTGTAGAAGGTGTCTTTATGTGTTGTTTGATCCTATGGATCATGTTTTTCATAATTCTAACATGGTATCAGAGTGAGGATTTACGAACCCCTTCTCAATTTTTGAGGGTTTTTTCTCAACTAGGGTTATAGGAGAAAATTTGAAATCTTTCTTTCTTTTTTTCTTTTTTTCTTTTCTTTAAAAATTAGAAAAAAGACAAAAAAACAAAAAAATACACGAATAAAAAAAATAGCCGCCCCAAGGTCATATGGGAAACTAGTGCCCAACTCCTAGGGGCTAAACATTTTTTACATCTTTTTCAAAATAAGTAGAATAAAAAAATAGGGCATAACTTTTTGCTCAGGTATCAAAATTGGGTAAACGAGATATCGTTGAAAAGTTGGTTTAGAGAACTATCCAATGATGCTAATTTTTCTTATATTTTGTTGGTAGTAAATTATATAGTTTGTTGAAGTCAAAGGTTTTTTTTTCACTCTCAAGCTCATAACTTTTGACTTATTTCTCCAATTTTCATGATTCTAGCAGAGTTGGGATGGTCTCTCAGAGCTTACCCATTTATGCACTTTTTCTAGGTTTTTCTCTAGGTATATTTTATTTATTTATTTGTGTTTTAACACTCTAGTGAATTACTTGGACGTTTTAGCTCATGAAAAAAAAAAATTGCTTGGAATGACTTGTTTTAGGATATTCTATATGTATTTGCATATTTCTTTCCTATTTGGGCACTTTAGACATGTTTTGTAAGCACATTCTCTTTTGTAGGTGCATTGAGATAAAGTGCCATTCTGGTGTATATACTTTTCGAGGTTTTTGCACATCTTATTGTCTTAGTTTGCACACCCTTTTTATTTGTGGGTACTCTTTAGTTGCATGTTTAGATGTTCTTGTTTCTCCTACATGCACTTCTTGGTTTCACATAGTTTTAGTGTATCTATCATGGTTCTCCTTTTCCGCATTATGGGGGTTTCTACTATCGGTGATAATGCTTCCTTGGTTTCAGTTTTGGAGTGATCTATGTATCTAGTTCCTTTTCCTATGTAGTAGGTAGATGAAACGGTTGGTTACCCATGTATTTTGATGAGATGGAGAATTTACCATATGAACATTCTTTGATTCTTATTTTTGAGGTTACCTTCTATTTTCATTTGATCAATGCTCTTTAGACTATTGGTACCTATATTTTTGACTTGCACCTTGCATGTTGACTCATGATGTTGGAGTCACTCATGAAAATTTATGTTTCATTTATATCTTTGAGTTCCAAATGTTTTCCTTTGTCTTTTATCTGGTCTAAGTAGTGTCATTGGGGTCACTTATGCAAATTATTATCTTCTTGAGCTTGATCATCATCTATTTTAAAGGAGGTTCTTCATTTCAGCACTATATCAGTCATCTTTCAACATTTGTCTACATCTTCTTCATTCTGTAGCAATGTTCTTCATGTTCCTATTTTTTGCGACATTATTTTGGTTAGAGGCTTCTTAGTCCTTCACATTGTTTTGGATGTGTTTTATTCATTCATTCACCTTTCTCTATTTTGGAGAGGATATTTTTCCATGAGTTTTTTTCCTTTTTCTCTAGTTGTGAGAGATTAGATTTTTTGTACCTCACCAAGCCTTGTTTTCTAGAACCCGTCATATGCATTCTCTTTTTTATGGTTTTTAGCTACTCCCTAAGTTCACCTTAAGGGGGATGTTAGAGTAATCATGCATCAAATAATAATAAATTAATCTTTAATTGATTATAATTTATTCTCATGCACTTAAGCTAAACTTAGGAGTGGTTTTTTATGTTAACTAGAGAGCTATTATTATATCAATATGTCTCATTGCATTAAATTCTAACATTTGTCATGATCTAATCCATTTATTATTTAGATTTTCTCCTATATAGCACTCAACCCTCATTCTATTATCATAACCTTTTGATAACCTCTTGAGAACTCATGATCTCCTTGAAGACTCTTGAGGCTCATTCTATAGAATTTTCTAGTTGAGGATATTGCATATTATTTTTTGCAGCTCTCTTGTATGGAAGGTGTCTTTGTTTATTGTTTGATCTTGTGGCTCATAATTTTCATAATTCTAACATCCAATTCTATTTCTAGGACATGTATTTTAAGTATGTCATCCTAGGTCAAATAAATGGGGATACAATTATCAATTCATAGTATCTTGTATCTATATGCATTCATTGATACTCAATTTTAGTATCAATCCCAAGTAAATATTAATTGAATAAGAATCCATATTCTTTTTTAGTATTTTTTATCTTGTTATATTAGCTGTTGGGATTGAATGTTATCAAGGAGGTCAAAAATATTCTCCATATCTATAGTAGGCCACTAAAGATTCTTTTGACTGCTCCTATCTTCTTACACAAAAGTACAAGAACATATAAAAAAATATAATTATTGAATTTAAAATTATGAAGTGGAAAAAATTGCATTGAAAAAAGGTGTCCTATGACCAAACCATGAGTGTGATGTAGTCCAAGTATTATAACTCTCAAACCATCTCTACCTAATCATCTTGGTCAATGTTTCATTACTATATTTTAATTTTGTTTTTTTATATTATAATGTACTAGTTAGACAAAGAAATAAAAACTACCATTACACTATAAAATAGATAAGTTATTTTTTCATTTTTTTTCTATTTGTAAATTTTTAAAATATATATCTATTTTAATCTCAATTTATTAAGATCTAAGTTTAATTTAATTAAAACTAAACATTATTAAATAGTTTTCCTATAAGGTGCATTTGTTCCCATACAACCACAATATATGTAATATTTAAAGATATGGAAAACATTAATCCCACTATAACTAATACTAACAAGATTACTAAATAAATAATATAATAAAGGAATTCATTTCAATAAAAATACAAAACTTGTTTATTTTCAAGTATAAATAATTAGGAGAGAATATATACAATACCTTTTCTTTAAGTGATCAAAGCTTTAAATTTTAAATAATATTAAAAAATGAATAAATAAATAGTTTACTTTTGCTATAATATCATATTATAAAATACAAATTCAAAATAACATTAAAGACATATTAAATATAATTTCAAATTATATTATATTTTAAAAATGAGAGTTTAGTGATGTGAAATGAAACTTACAAACTTTTGTGCATAGGAGAACATGTTAGGATTCCATCTATGCCTTGTTTGAGGATGTCATTGAAGACATGATGAGAAAATTGAAGCATTTTACTCTTTGGAATGAAGAGAGTGAGCCACGGATGTGGAGCAAACCAAATACCATTAGCTTTCTTAGATACCTCTTCTGCATGAACTCGGTATATAAAATCAAAATATGTAGTGTCAAGTTTGAATTGCAATCCTCTTATAAAGCCAAGTTCACAACTTATATTTTGCACCATCTGCAAATTAAGTGGGCATAAAATAACACTATTAATAAAAAAAAAAAATTAGAATTTTTTTGGAGATAAATGAAATGCATATATATACAACCAATCAACCTTTATGTAGGGGGACACTTTCATTTTCATGTGATTCTCATTGATATAAGTATTATAGTCATAGAAACAATTTTGAGACATATTTTTAGGCATAGTATTATGTTTTTAGAGGAAATTTAAAGAATTGGTAAAATAATGAGCTAAGTTGAATTATAAAAAAATATTTTCTCAAAAACAGTAATATCAACATTAAAAGAGATGATAAAATTCTTAAATCCATATTTTTAAAAAAAAACTAATTTAGAAAAATTAGAGATTGAGCAACCAATACCTATTAATACATTCTTTAAATAAATATAATTTATAAAAACATTTAAAAAGAAAAATATACAAATATAGGAATAAAATCAGTAAAAATAGAACTTTTAAAATATATTGTGTATTATTAGTATATTTCTTATATTCCTTTTCTTTGAGCTATTTAGAAATGTCGCAAGAGGTATTAGATATTTAGTCAAAAAATTGCCACCATTTTATCAAGCTCAAGGGAATGTACCCATGAAAATATTAAACTTCATGACCTAAGACATATTAAGTATTCATTTATTGAGTTTGTTGCATAGGTTCAAAGAGAGATTCAATATTTAGGAAAATGACCATGAGAGCTAGGTCTAAATAATTAAAACTACCAAAGAACAATTTTGGATAATGAGTATGAAGATAATTTCAACCCTTGGGGTAATATTGATTATGTTCTCCAAAATAAAAATAAAAATAAAAAGAGAAAAGGGAAGAGATATTATAATAAACCTCTTTTAACCTACAAATGAAGGCTCCAAAATACGTATTTAGAGGTCTAGTTATGGTTCAAATGTAACTAAGTAAGCTTAGTCTATACTTTAGGGTGTGTAGAATTGTGAATTGTTGACCTTGATAATTTTACATTACATTTAGCCTCCCTTATGTGCTTGGACCTAATTGTGCTAATTTTTTTCTCATTTTATTGTTGTTTTCAAAAAATTAGAATAAACTTGGGAAGTAAAATCGATTATTTATTTAATGATAACTCAAATTTCAAAATAGGTCTATCCTAGGGTGCATTTTTCCTTGACCAACCTATTTTTTCCATTTTTTTAATATTTGATTGTCAACATTTTATGTTTACAAATTTAAATTCAGAATAATATTATGTCAAATGAAAAAATGCATATAAATATAAGTTGTTTTCACCATTTGAACATCTAAGGAATCTAAGAAATCTACAAAGTAATTTGAATATCAAAAGAGTAGTCAAGAGAAAATTTAGCAACATTTTTTTTCATCAATCAAGATTTATGTTAGAAATACATCATCAATTTTATGTGTAAGATTGTTTTATGTTTTATGTTGATTGTTTTTATGAGTACTAACGCTTGCAGGACCTTCAATCAAGCATCAAATTATCCTTGCATGGGATGAGTACCATGACTTCAATCCATCAATAAGAAATCAGATCTAAGTGGTAAGTTGTAGCACATGTGATTTATCATTTTTTATCCAATTATCTCTGCCCAATCAAGGGTAAGCACTCTTTATCCAACATAATTATATCCAGTGTGGAGGTGGAAACACCAAAATGGGGTTTGTCTTCTAAAGGAAAGCCTCTAAACTACACAACCCTTTCTCCCCTTTCATGTTTGTAGGTGGTAGATCTGAAGTGGATTTGAAGAAGATTGCAGATTCAATAGAAAGATCAAGAATTCAAGCATATTCATTCATTGAATTAGGGAAATAGAAATTATTCATCAACAAATGAAGTTATGAAGCTAAGTCCAATGAGAGAGCACCTGAAAAACTGTAACCTACTGATTCCTATTCAAAAACTCAAAAAAGTTGAACTTCTCAATCGAAGGTGAATTTTCCCTTGACCAGTCAAGTTCATCCCATATTTATATGCCAAGTTCCTCTATATCTACCTTCTACTTTTTTGTTATCAGTTTGATTTTTTAGTTTCATACTTTTCAAAAATTATACCATCTCATTGTAGTTGCATAGTTGTCTGAATTTGCATAATCACATAAATTTAATTCTTAATCCTAATCAACTCTCTCAACCCCCCACAAAAGGACCAAAACCCTAATCATCCATTTTGGCTCTTCTTGAGGAAAGTAGCCAAGTGGCCTTATATGATCAATTTTGTGTCCCCCTAAAGTGATGTTGGGAAATGTTTCATTTATACCTTAGATCCATTTTCCCTCACAACATTTTGATGAACATGACACATTTAACATCGTTCAATCTTTTGATTTACCTAGATTTAAGTGAAATATTAGGCTATACAAAAGTGTTATCATTTATATTACATTTTATGTTAAACATAAAAAAGTAAATATTTGCATGCTAGTTTTCATCTCACATCCCCAAAAGTGTTATCTTTTAGAATTTTAGAGGTAATTTTTTTTAATTTTACCATTTGGATAATTACAACATTTAGATTCTAGAAAGTATCATTAGAACTTGTTGCACTCACTTTTTAAACCAACATGTGCCTCATATTGTAGTTTCAAAAAATGTACTCCTTTACATTTTCACACTAATTTTGCATCCCATTAATCAATTGGACTTAATTAAGCCTTAATTGGTCCAATTGTGAATTCGCAAGCCTAATTAATTTTGTTTTCTGAAAGGGAACCCCACATTTAATCATGATTTCAAGATTTATGTGTGTTCATGCATGTTTTTGGAGCTAACATTGTGATGTAGGTTTCAAGATTCAAGAAAACATTCAAGCATCAAGATTTATCAAGCAATCAAGCCATTTCATACAAGATCCAATCCTTAGAGAGATGTGTTAGACTTCAGTCCTCTAAGGGAAGCCATTAAAGGATTTTGGTGAGGTGTAACAAGATTTGTTCATTCATTAATTCCTTCATTTTATCATTATTTCATTATCAAGGTTTAATTACCAAACTAGGGTTTGACCAAGGCAACCCCTTATCCACCAAAAACAAACAATTTTCTCCTCTCTTTTTCTTTTCAGATTTGTAGGTGAAGAAGGATTCAAATTGGAACAAAAGTGCAATCTCGCAAAGTTGTCAAAATTGTTATCAAAGTTGTCAAGACACAGAAACTCGCCTACAGGTTTTATTTTCGTCTTTTTGACAGTCAAACCTAGTGGAATCAAAAGCTTAGATTTGGAATCTAAGGACTGCAAAAAGAATTTTTAGAGCCTTGTATAGAGACTCATTTTCCCCTGGGAAAATATGTCCTTCACCAGAGCCTAAAACCCACTTTTGAAGCCAAGTAAACACCATCCTAACCTTCTCAGATTTGTTGGTTAATGGTTTTTTCTGTCAGTGTTATCATAATTCTTCATGTTTCAAGTGTTATATCTAATAGGTTTGATTGTTAATGCACTTTTATTCTTCTCCCAAAATTGTTGTTCAATCATTTCTGTCATAAGGAAGTCAAGGCAACATAGTGTCCAAATCTAGGGTTGACTCACCTTGAGGGTTGTAGGTCAACTCTAATCATTTGTGGCACTATCCTTCTTCCTAATAAACATGAAAAAGGTGGGATTTTGATTAGGTGGACACACCCTTTTTCTTTGGCATAGGTCCCTCATGTCACATCCCATTTTCAGGCCTCCTATCCATCTCCCCCTTTTCCTATGTTTCACATATAACGAAAATAAGGTTTCTTGCATTTTCATAATTATGTCTAATATTATACCTAAACCTATACAAGTCTAGATCTATAAACACATTATTGCATTTCTTGATCTTTAAACTTGCAAAAAAATTACATTCTAGGTCTAGGGTGAATTCACCCTTGACATCGTGATTTCAATCCAAATTTTAGTCATAGATTTGTCTTTGTGACCTCTATGGCAACCTACATCTTGTTTCTAAGAATTTTTTTATGTTTTTTATATTCAACTATTTTTCTTCTCATTTTATGAGCACTTAAGCAAATCTTGGATCTTGTAATCAAATTATGAACTTGACGACCTAGTGTTCCATATCAAATACTCTTGTGAGACATAGTGTAAGACCTCGCCTCATATGTACTTAATACAACTATAATTAGTTCTACGTTTTTCTAGAATTGATGATTAATTATATTGTTGATAATCAATAAGGTGATCTCTTGGCAATATTCTTGCATATCATTTTGATATTTTATACTATTGTCAATACCATGAAGGTGGATTGCACTCGTACATCGTGGAATGAAAATTGAGATTCTAAATGGATTATTATATAGTTAAAGCTTAGAATGTTCAGCTAACATATTAATGTGTTACACAATTGATACTTATGATCACATTGCTAACGTGTATGAAGGCAATAGTGTTAGCATGAGAAGGGGGAACCATCAAGAGAAAATCAAAAGACTACTTCATGGAGATATAAATTTGACCCCTTTCGGAGCCTAGAAACAAGTGGAGTTAATGTATTGGAGGACTAAGGTTGTGATGGAATTAAGTCTGGATTCATGTGAGGTGTAGTTGGGTATTATGTCTTGGAAACCCCTAGATAAGTTTGAAACTCGGATGGAACCTTGAGTGGGTTTTTAATAAGAGTTGTTGGTCAAATTTTTGGGTTATGGTGCAAAAATAAACCCCCTATGGTCTATACCATAGTGTTAGGGGTCAAGTGGGCATACAATAGTGCCTTCCAAGATTATTTAACCCCTAAAAAGCTCTCATAATGGAGAGTGACGAATTTTGAGAAGAGGATGGGGTGGAAAGATGGAGTGGTTGTCCAAATGCATGTTCTCATTAATGGGGAAATGATCTTCATTGATGGGGAGAGGTACACTCCACGCCTTCCCATCCAAGACTTACAATTTGTGAAACTCCTATATAATTGGAGAGGAAGAAGGAGTGGGGTGCTACCCACTTCTAGTTTTGGAGAACATTAGTTGAGATGGTAGAAATAATGAGAAGAGAATAGGATCCTGATGGAACTTCAATTTTTTTCTCCTTGGGTTCCATTCCTGCCTTGCCTTATGTTACTAGTCTTTCATGGTGTCAGAAAGTTTTTTAGGGTTGGGGATTTTAGCTTTATTTTCATGCAAATCCCTTGTGTTTATTTTACGCCTTGGTTGGGATCTTTTTCGCTGTTACCTTTTTGAAGGGTTTTAGAACAACTTATGTCCTATCATTTCGTCTAGGCTAGGTCCCTTTGGTCTTAATATTTTCATTCTTCCACGGGATTTCATTTACCTAAGTCTTGGTTGGCCCTATGTTTCATCGTTTAAAAAACAACTTATGTCATTGTTTACCATCTTCCTAGTGAAGTCCGCTTGTCCTTTTAATAAATGTTTCATTTTGAAGGGGATAAGTTTGAGTGACCGTCGATCAAATAATGATCAAGATCTATGGTTTCCTGCCATCGCATGATCGGGAATTGCAAGGTCTTTACTAATCGCGATATCACGGGCGGGCAACACGTGTCTCATCTTCCGAGGGAATAAGGAATACACCTTGGTGAATTAATCTGGTCTTAATACATTAGACGATGGATTACTAAAGTATTCTTAAGATGCACATGTTTTAAATCAATGGGTATGTTATAATCTTGGCGGGAAAGCTGCTCCACGGTTAATGATAAGCCTGCGACTGTGTTGAAGGAACAAGATCGTTGATGCTTAAGATCTACAGTTGTCCACCATCGCGTGATCAAAAGTTGCAAGGTTTTTACTTATTGCGATGTCACGGGCAACCGCCACGTGGATTTCCTTGGCAGCGTATGGTATGGTGAGCCCTTTATTGCCATGTTGGCGATTGTGTCAGCTTGTCTTGAAGGTGATCATTCGATGATTTGATCAAACTGAAGGATCGACGGCTAGAATTTAAATTTGCATCAAATATGATTGGAGCCATTCGTAAAACGAATGAGTGAGATTTAATGGTGGATGAGACACTTTTTGGCATGATTTGATTGAAATAAAATCAATTCTCTTGCCTTATTTGCATCACAAAGCATTCAAGTATTTTGTGAAGCAGTCTCAGAGCTGAAAGCGAAATTGTGAGCCTTTGCAGCCAAAATTTGGGATTTCTGCAAGCACAAAGCCATGAGTCAATTTCTGTGTTTCTTGGTTACTTTGTACTTGAATTTTGGAAAGTATTTGTTGTACTTATCATAGAGCTTCTTGATAAACGTTAGGGCTATAGTTTATTTAATTGTGAGAAATTGTAGTGTGTTGTTCTATAATTTCATATCCCTAGTTAGTCCTAGCTATTTGAAGTGTGAAGTTATAAAGAGACCCTTGTTTTTCCAAGATGGCACCGCCAAAGCAACATTCTGGCCAAATTTACTATTTAAGAAGAAACATGTACGACGATTTCCTAGATCAATTTCCCTTGTCAACGAATGATAGAAAGAAGGGATTGGTTCTGATGTGAGGGACAATCCTGGGGGAAGGGTTAGTATATAATTGCTCCAACATTGTTGATGCTAGGGTCCCTCTCACAGGTTTGGAAATGTTCAGATTATGGTATGGCCAATTGAATTAAGGAAGTTTAGGCATGTGTTTGCATGGTTCTATGATGATCTTAAGGCATACAAGGAGGATCTTTTCTAACATGAGATTCCTTGGTGTGATAATGCCTAGCCATTTAGACAAAATAAAAGGCTTATTAATCCCACTTTGGCTCCCAAAATGCAAGAAGAATTAATGAAAATAAGGGATGCAGGGATCATCAAGCCAATCAAGCATTCATCCTGGGTATCAAACTTGGTACCGGTAAGGAAGAAAAATGGAGACATCAGGTTATGTGTAGATTTCAGAAATTTGAATGTGTCTTCATTAAAAGACAATTATCCATTACCCAATATGGAAGCCATGTTGCAAAGGGTGATAGGTTGTGAATTGATGTCTATGATGGATGGTTTCTCTGGTTATAACCAGCTCAAGGTCAAAGAATCTGAGCAGTTTAAAACAACTTTCACTACACCATGGGGAACATATGTTTATGTAAGAATGCCATTTGGTCTAACAAATGCAGGGGATACTTTTCAAAGAGCCATGGATGTGGCATTCTCATATTTCATTAACTTTTTTTTGGTGATCTATCAAGATGACTTGACAACATATTCTAAAAAGGAAGAGGATCATTGTGAGCATATAGAGAAGATATTCATTAGAGCTTTGGAGTATGGTATTTCTTTGAATCCAAAGAAATATGTGTTTGGAGTACTAGAGGGAAAATTATCAGGACATATTATTTCCAAGGATGGAGTAAAAATTGATCCAGAGAGGGTAATTGCAATAGATAAAGTTCCACAACCCTGAAATGTCAAAGGAATACAATCTTTCTTTGGACAAATAAACTTCTTAAAAGATTTGTGAAAATTTTTGCTGAGACAGTTCACCCTATTTCCAAAATGCTCAAGAAAGGAGCTAAGGTTGAATGGGATGAGGAGTCTATGCAAGCTTTCCAAACCATTAAGCAAGCAATAAAGGAGGCTCTCGTGTTAAGAACCCCTGACTTTTCCAAACCTGTACAGATTTTTTCATTTGCTTCTTTCCACACAATTGCAGCTGTGTTGTTGCAAAAGAATGTAGAAGGTTTCAAACAGCCTGTAGCCTTTTTCAACAAATCTTTACTGGCTACAGAGCTTAAGTATGATATAAATGAAAAACAGGCATATGCACTGGTAAAGGTAGTAAAAGCTTTTAGGCATTATTTGATGGGAGCTACTATAATTGCCTATGTGCCTAGTGTTGTTGTTAAGGACATTTTCACACAACAAGAAGTGTCAGGAAGAAGGTGTAGGTGTATAAATAGGATCCAGGAATTCAATATTGAGGTTCAGATTACTAAACTAGTGAGAGGAAAAGGATTGGCCAAGCTTATGGCCCAGAGTAATCTGGAAGCAAATTAGGTAAATTTGCTACAAGAGGAAAATAGATCACACATATGTGATATGGAGCATTCTGAATGGTATAAAGATGTGATATATTATTTGCAAAGAATGAAATGTCCTCACAATTTGAGTGAAAATGAGAAAAGGACATTGAAGTTACATGCTATCAAATATGCTATCATAGCTAGAAAGCTCTGGTGGAGAAATGGAGAAGGTGTCATGTTGAAGTGTGTTGACCAAGATCAAGCACAAGAACTTTTGAGAGAGATGCATGGTGGAGCTTGTGGAGGGAATTATATGGCTAAAACAACTACACATAAGATAATTAGGGCTGGATTTTGGTGGCCTACAGTCTTTAAGGATGCACACCAACTAGTGAAGACATGTGATGCTTGTCAACGTTTCTTTGGTAAGTTAAAGTTTCCTGGTAACTTTCCTCTAAAACCAGTTATAGTACAAGCTCCATTCCAATAGTGGGGTATTGATTTTGTAGGAGAGATAGCATGTAAATCTAGTGGAGGTCACTCATGGATATTGGTGGCCACTGATTATTTTACCAAGTGGGTGGAAGCAATTCCAACAAAGAAAGCCACTAGTAAAGTGGTAATTGACTTCCTAATGAGCAATATATTGACTAGATTTGGATGTCCAGAAAGGATTGTGTCAGACAATGCAATGTGTTTTAGATTTGAGGAATACATAGAATTTTGTGAGAAGCTAGCATCCAAATTTCTTATTCATCACCATACCACCCATAGGGAAATGGACAAGTAGAATCAAGCAATAAAATCTTGATGAAGATCATTAAAAGAATCCTGGATCAAAATAAAAGAGCTTGGGATTCTAAGTTGAGATTAGCAGTCTAGGCAGATAGGGTAACTATGAAGAAGGAAATAGGATGTGCCCCATTTGACTTGGGTTATCAGATAAATGCCAAGTTGCCCCAAAATAACTTAATGGAAATGTATAAGTTTGTTTAGATGTATGATGATGAAATTGATGATGAGATGCAATTGAGAGTGGAAGCTCTTGTAGAATTAGATGAAACCAGGAGGGAAGCTCAAAAGAGAAATGCAAAATTGCAGCTTCAAATAAAGAATTTGCATGACAAAATGGAAACTACAAGGAATTTCAAAGATGGAGATTTGGTTTTAATGTGGAATGCCAGATTAGAGGATAAAGGGAAATGTGGGAAGTTTGTTGCAATCCGGTTGGGTCCATTTTTGATAAATGGTAAGTGGGATGAAGATTCGTACTTTCTCCAAAATATGACGGGGGATATTCTTAACTGCCAGTTCATGGACAATTCTTGAAGTTATACTTCACTTGAAGTGTGTTTTTCCATAAACAGTAGTTTAGGTTTGTATATTTTGTATATATTTTGTACATAGTTTGGGTTGTTTTGTCCAAACAATCTCTTTTTGGTCATCTCTACATCTTGGTCTACTCTACCTAAGATTCTGAATTCTCGCTTCATTCCAATGGAATGAACGTCCCCAACTGGAGCCACTGATGGAACTTCAAATTTTAGCTCCTTGTGTTCCATTCCTGCCTTGCCTTATGTTACTGGTCTTTCATGGTGTCAGAAATTTTCTTAGGGTTGGGGGTTTTAGCTTTATTTTCATGTAAAACCCTTGTGTTTATTTTATGCCTTGGTTGGGATCTTTTTTGTTGTTACCTTTTTGAAGGGTTTGAAAACAACTTATGTCCTATCGTTTGGTCTAGGCTAGGTACCTTTGGTCTTAATATTTTCATTCTTCCGCGGGATTTCATTTCCCTAAGTCTTGGTTGGACCTGTGTTTCATCGTTTAAAAAATAACTTATGTCGTATGTGTCTCATCTCCCGAGGGAATAAGCAATGCACCTTGGTGAATTAATCCAGTCTTAATACATTAGACGACGGATTACTAAAGTATTCTTAAGATGCACATGTTTTAAATCAACGGGTATGTTATAATCTTGGTGGGAAAGCTTCTCGATGGTTAATGATAAGGCTGGTGATTGTGTTGAAGGAACAAGATCACCAATGCTTAAGATCTACGGTTGCCCGCCATCACTTGATCAGAAGTTGCAAGATTTTTACTGATTGTGATATAGCAGGCGACCACCACATGGATTTCCTTGACAGCGTATGGTATGGTGGGCCCTTTATTTCCATGTTGGCAATTGTGTCAGCTTGTTTTGAAGGTGGTCGTTCGATGATTTGATCTAACTGAAGGATCGATGGCTAGAATTTAAATTTTCATCAAATATGGTTGGAGTCATTCGTGCAGCGCGCGAGTGAGCTCTAATGATGGATGAGACACTTGCTGGCATGATTTGATCAAAATAAAATAAATTCTCTTGCCTTATTTGCATCACAAAGTATTCAAGTATTTTGCAAAGCAGTCTTAGAGCCAAAAGCGAAATTGCGAGCCTTTGCAGCCAGAATTTGGGATTTCTGCAAGCACAAAGCCATGAGTCAATTTATGTGTTTCCTGGTTACTCTATACTTGAATTTGGGAAGACATTTGTTGTACTTATCATAGGGCTTGTTGATAAACGTTAGGGCTATAGTTTATTTAAATTGTGAGAAATTGCAGTGCATTGTTCTGTAATTTCATATCCCTAGTTAGTCCTAGCTATTTGAAGTGTGAAGTTATAAAGAGACCCTTGTTTGTCCAAGATGGCACCACCAAAGCAACATTCTAGCCAAATTGACTATTTAAGAAGAAACCTATATGACGATTTCCTAGATCGATTTCCCTTGTCAACGAATGATAGAAATAAAGGATTGGTTCTGATGCGAGGGAAAATCCTGGGGGAAGGGTTAGTATATAATTTCTCCAACATTGCCAATGCTAGGGTCCCTCTCACAGGTTTGGAAATGTTCAGATTATGGTATGGCCAAAGGAACTTTCCTCACCCCTTTTCAAACGGCTAAATGTATGATTTGGGGAAGTTGGTGGTCCCAAATGTGTTCCCTGATATAGACTTGCTTAGAGCAGTGGCTGCAACATATGACCCTATCACACGGGTAATTAGGGATAATGATGGAGGGGTTTTGTTAAGCATTAACAGGGATGTGGTCTAACAGGTTTTTGACTTGAGTGAACCGAGTGAATATTTGGATCCTATTTATCTTGAGGAAATGAAGCAAGAACATGCAAGGTTGAAGACTCTTTTCAGAGCTAAGTTGCTTCCACCTCATCTGGCTAGGGCAGGAGGTTCAAGATTTTATATTACCCCCAGTGACCAAGAACCTTTCAAATTAAACTGTTTTGCAAATCATTTCTTGGACACTTTTTATTCATTATGCCATATTTTGGGTTTCAGTCCTGGTACGGTGATGCCCATTACATACATGTTCATGGGGGTGCAAATACAACACCCTAACTTCTCTATGACTTATGACTTTGCTCCTTTCTTGGCTGAGAGGATACATGAAGGGTTGTCAAAGTTGCAGAAAGATGATACCAGCACTCAATTCTTTTGGTATTCTATGTTGATGCATATGTTTTTGTGCAAGAATGTTGATTTCTTTTCTGAGAAGATGGAATTGAGGCAATCGGCTGATGGAGAAATATTTCTAGTATAGTTATGGAATACAGATTTATCTTGCAATAAGGAAAGCACCAGTTATGTGCAATTTGATAAAAAAAATTGCTTCCAGATTGAGGGCTAGATTGATGGTAAATGTACCCAGGATCCCTAAGGAATTGCACTATTTCCTCAGACCAAAGGGGAGGAAGCTAGAACTAAAAGTTTTCCATAAATGGGGTGACATTATCCCATACCCAGTCAGCACTATTTTGAGGGTATATGGTTTTCAGGGAGCCCCCCATATTTTTCCATACAATGTGTCACCAAGAGTGGGGTTTGCAGAAGTTATGTGGCAAATATGTTGTATCCATGAGGACAACCTCACTGGAAAGGGTAAGGGAACATTTTTCCCAGATTATACAGTGGTGTCTGATTTTTCCTTTTCAAAAGGAGGTTGGGTGCATTTTGAGAAATTCTTTGAGGATTATCATTTGAGGTGTGGTCCAAAGAGGCAACATGATCCTAAGGGTTTCTTTGCCCTTTTCAGACAAAGAATAAAGGCTGGAAAGTTTGTGCATGAGTTCAACTTTCCTCAAGACCTGATTAGAAACGAGTTCGACCTAAATAAGCAAGAGTTGAACAAGGAGAAATGGATAGCTTATGATAAGCTATTAGAAATTGTGCACAAAATGGATGTGAAATATGATTCATTGTTAGAGTTCAGTCCACACTAGAAGAAAATTGACTTTCCAATGGGGAACTTTAAGGAAATTATGGGCACCTTGAGGACCAAAAAGATAAATTTAGAACTGAGTCTGGGTGTACAAGAACAAGGTGCTAGACCAATTGAAACAAGGCCAACATATCATCCTACAGGAAGAAGTCCCATTTACAGGAGGAAAAGGGAGGACAGTAGTGATGAGGAAGAGGTGGACATAAAAGGAAAGAAAATAATGAAGTTTCCTTCACAGCCAAGTCCAAAATTCAAAGTGCCTGGGGAAATTAAAATCATTGATTTAGTGTCATCACCAGAAGATAGTCCCTCATCACCATCATCTGAGCCAAGCCCTAAGAGGCAAAGAATTGATCAACCATAGGAGGATCTGATGGATGAAATTGTTGTTACTAATCATGACATGTAGGTTGGTATGCCTTCCCCTCCTAGGCCAGCTGAATTGGTTTTATCCGATTTGGATATCAAAGGAAAATGTGTACAAGATGCAAGAATGGAGGCATGCAAGGAACTTCTAGATGACAATGCATTTGTAAAGACTCCTATATTCTTGCAATTGGTATGGAGGTTGAAATTTGAATAATATGAAGATAAATGTAAGAAGATAATAGAACCAAGACTTGACAAGTCAAACCAGGAGAATGATGAGGAAGTAAAAGCTGAATTAATGGAAGAATTCAAGAGCATCACTCCTAAGGAAGGTAGAAAACTAGTGAGTCGGGCTGGTGTGATGATTCTGCCTGAATGGGACATTACAGATGTAGTAGCTTTTAATACTATTTTGAAGTCCAAGCATCCCTTGCAGGACTTTGAAGAGGAGGTCAAGGCAGCCCTGCAAGACTCTGCCTTTAGTGAAGAATATGAAACCTTGGCAATTTGGGCATTGGCCCCACAAGGGAGAAAGCCAGACGTTTTTGATATCAACCCAAATTTAAGAGGAGGGATAATAATAAAGAGGGCTTCAAAGACCTCAACCACCAAGGCCACTAATTTGACTGTGAATATGGCTAAATTAGCCCAAAAGACTATTAGAAGGGAGGAGGCCGAAAAGAGGAGCCTAATGGAGAAATATAACCTTTTGATTGAGGAATACAACAAGATGTAGCAGAATAATGTTGAGCTGCAAACTGAGGTGGAAAGGTTAAGGTATAAACAAATTGGGGAGACATCAAGTGCTCCGGGGACAAGTATATTTCCTTCCACATCAGGGCTGGCAGTGCCTCCTGCTTCTCCAATTGTTTCCACACCAAGGTCTCCCAATCATAATCCTTCTTTCACCCCTTCTTTAGAAGAAATTGATGAAGAAATAGAATGCTCTGTGGATCCTATAAAGAAGCAGCTCATGCACAAAATTGATGAATTACAGGCATCTTTGAAATTAAGTGAGGAAGGATCTCTTTCAAAGCAAAAGGAGATTGTTACTACTATCTTGAGACATTTAAATGAGAGGGTTGATAATAAATTTCCATCTATACATTCTTTATACTCTTTATTATTAGATGCAATAAAGAATATTGATAGGGATCAGGAGGTAGTAATACCAATGATTGAAAATTGGATCCCTAGGGCCAGTGATTTAGATGTAATGTATAAGGCCTCAAGATTTGATACAAATAATAGGCCCCAGTCATGAAGGCCTACTCAAATATTAGTTAAATCACTACAAGGTTTTCAGACCCTACCAGATGATTTGAGTAGGAAGATCAGGGAATTGGTGAAGAATTTTAATGACTGGGGTAACACATTATTACCTGATATAATTGGTGTGCAAGGGAAAATCAGGTCACTCCAGCAATGGCAAGATCAAGCAAGTGAGGTCATCAATGATCAAATTAAATTAATTTGTGATGACTTAGATTATGATTTGTTGGTGAGCTGTATGGATAAAATCATTAGTACCAGTTCATTTTTGGAATCTTTTGAAAGAGATGCAAATCAGGTAGCAGTAAAATACACAGCTTATAGTACCAAGGTGAATGAGGTGATTAATTTTGACTGGGCAACTGATGAAGAATACCAGAAATGGGTAACTAAATATTTAACTAAGGAAGAGTAAAAGGAATGAGCTGCTAATGAGTGGTAGATCAGATATTGCAGTTACAACGGTTTCCATTCTTGCTTTGGTGGCAGTCTTGGTACGGGATCCTTATGATTTTTATTGTTGCATCAATTTTTCTCAGCGTGCACGATGAACAAGAATATTCTCTAGGGTGATTGTTGTTGTAATGATTTTTGGAATATCACCAGGTGCTCCAATTGGTTGGTGACATGTGTACTTTCTGGCTCGATGCTTGTTTGCTCCTTCATTTTCTATAAGAAGGATTTCAAGGCCAAAAGTACGGGTTAGCAAGTTAGATAATTTTTGGGTCGAGTCTAGGTGAAGTTGCAAAGCAAATTGTAAAGTTCGATGGTTTTAGAGAGAAGTGTAATTTAGGTTTTGTGTCATTCTATAACAGGTTTTGAATTCATGGGGATTTAATGTTGTATAATAGTACTAGCATTTTAGTTGAAATGATAAATTCAAGCTCATGTTTCTCCATTGTACATGCATATCTGAACTTTGAATAAGATAACTAAGGGTTGTTTCATTCATCTCACTGTTGCAATGTGTATGATTCTATTTTAGCTTTAATTCAAGGAATTAATTAAAATGCTTGAATGGGATTATACACGGATATGTTCTATATAAGGATTTGATAAGTAGTATTGAGTTAGAATACATATTGATGAGATTACAATGCAATGTCATCAAGGATTTCATATGTTATGAGTTAAATCTGTCATAAACCCCTAGATGCTTATGAATTTGACTCCTACAATGGATATATGGCACTAATCTAAGTTGCAATTATCCATATGATTCAGTATTTATTTTTCTTTTCCTAGAGCTTGCTACAAATTGCAAATCAATGACTATCTTATACTGTGGATTGTGTTGTAGTTATCTCATTCTCTAGACAGTTGATATTATTGATGAACAACCAATTCTATTCGATATTATCCTATCATTTTGAGTTATTAAGTGAGACTATTTGTTATTGTTAATGTTGTTTATAATAATGGTGCAGAGGTTGTAAACACATTAAGGGATTACCCTCCCGGGTCTTGCAAAGCCCGAAGTGTAGGAGGCTTTTTAAAGTCCTCGTCAGTTGGTCCAGGTCCTTTGAGCTCCCCTTCATTGGAATTGGCAATTCCATAGGTAGATTAGAAGACCAACCTGGTTACATTGTAAAACTAAACCAACAGATCCCAACCCCTTTGGGAAGATAGTGGTCAAGATGGCTTGGCTTGGAGAAGAAAGATGGATAAAAGAGTTCAATCCCTTCACCTAAAGAAAAGAGATAAGATCTCCCTACCTTCACCCTCTCTTGTTTTATTGTTGTAGGATGTGAGCATGTTTATATGAATTATTGTTGAATATGGTGAGTGGAGAGCCCTTAGGCATGTAATTTGATGTTATTACATTTTAATATTTTGTAAATCTTGGGAAGAATTCATTCATCATCATGGAGTTAACATGTTTTATTGCTTGGGGGTATGGCTAGAGCCCACGAGGCTCCATGACACCATTACGATAGGGCGGAGAGCAAGCACTTAGGTAATGTTTTGTTATTTATCTAATTTCCATGTAATGTTGTAAAGAGGAGAGTTTAAATCAGAAAATATGGAAAAGAGCAAGTTTGTAGTCATTAGCAAGTAATCATTTGTCTTTCAATATTGCTAGTAACATTGTAAGTTAAAGGATGAGCTTGTATTCTTCATCATATTTTAAATTATATTGAGTAAGAGTGTGCATAGGTACATGGTGAATGAATTGAACCTTGAATAATTTAACTGTACCTCTTTATTTTATGCATGATGGAAGTTGCAAGAAATAAAAGAACATATATATTCCATAAGTGGGATGTTGCGGGTTTTATACTACTTGCTTTGATCATTAGTGAGCACTAAATATTGATTTAAAGATGTCAATTTGTATTTTCTTTTCATACCACACCATTAAGTCAAAGAATTTGTAGCTATAAATATATCTACTCCTCTCTTAGTTATCGTAGCTTACTATAAACTTAATTCCATGGTAATCTCTCATTGAAGGACATAGACTACTCTGACACATAGAAAAAAAATAAAGAATAGTATTGTCCCCATAACCATGAATGGTGAAACTTGAAAGGTAGATTTACCCTAAATTCTTCCTGCATTTTATATTTTAGGGTGGCTAAAACAATGAAAATAAGTTGTGTGCGATCTAGTTTCATTTAGTGGTTAAGCTTTTTAAATATGCTATGGTTGAAATTACTATTACAGCAATACGATAAACATGTGTCAATAAATTCTACTTGTTTTACAACTTATCATTGAAAACGTTATTTTTAACATATGGTATAGCTTTAGCATTTACATTAAAATAAAAGAGGCAATATATGAAGGATACCAAAAGCTTAACCAGGCAACAAACCTTTTTGCAAAATATACACTATTAGGCGTTAACGATTGATGACGATTTAAAGAGATATGATTCTTCCCAGCTGGTCGATAATCTACCAGTATTAAGGCACCTCCATTATATCCAACAAAAAATAATGGTGTATCCATACTCCACTTTGAGAGACCCGTGATTCCAACGTAGCATTGATATTACTTAATCCCCAACTCCAACCTCTTTGGAGTTGTCTGATCACCACTATCACTACTGATGGAAGTTCTTCTAATTGTGAGGGATAGCAATATAAACCATTGTGCCATCAGCTAGAAGTAATATGAGGTAGGGAATGCATCAAAATAGATTTCGGGCCCTTCTGTTGAGGAAATAAATCTAACGCCCGGCTCACTTTCATAAAAATGTTTGAGATTTTAGTAGGAAACTTGTGCCTTTAGTTTTAAAGTGGCTTGAGATAGTAGATAGAACTAACAACTTGAAACCATCAATCTATCTTCAACGCAAGGGGCAGATTCAAAATTATTTTATTGAAATAGTTTAAATCATCAGTCTAAACGTTACTTTCTAAATTTTAAACTCATTAATAGATACAGTAAAAGTATACTCAAAATTTTGTATGAGCAATGCATACATTATGTCAGGGGTCTACTGGGGGCTTGGCTTTGAGTTGGTTGTGGCAGTGCAATTGTGTGGTAGGTACGACCTCCTCAAGCCCACGCCTATAGACCTGCCTATCCAAAATGAAATTTAACAAATTTAAAACATAATAACATGCAAAATGGGTGGAGAAAGCAGGCTAGGTAAACAACAAATGTGGAATTGGGACTGTAAAGTTGTCACTGAGGTCCTTGATTTACCCATTGATTTGTCCAGATTCACGCCAAAATAAATTCTCTGGAAATGAAGGTAAAGGAACTAAAATAAAATTCTCCCCCATGCCAACCTTGTTGTTGTGTGTTGTGCATTTAGAATCAAGCCATAGGTCGTCTTGTTCGGAAGTGACCCTATTTTAGACGTTGTCAAATCTACATCTAAGTAGTTGTGGTGAGGACTTAAGGGAAGATGGGCAGGAGCATTGATGTGGGTGTCAAAAACCAGATAGACCTATCCAGTAATTTTAGTAACTTATTAATGCCTAGATTCGTGTGGGCCATTTAGTCAAGGAATTTTTGTTAGAGATAGGGTCCAAGGAAATTTATTCATACACCTATATCTGATCACATTTCTCTCATTGTTGGGCTAAAAAAATTTTATAGATTCATAAGTAAATGCAAGGTTACCGAAGTGTATAGCTAGTTAAAATACAGCTTCCCTAGCAGGCTCGAGATGACTACTTGGAAAGCATACGGCAGATGCTATGGCCCTAGGAAAAATCAAATCAATAGATACAATCCCTTTAGTTGGCCTGATTCATTACACAACATCTTGGTTTAAACATTACCAAGGCCTTCAATGTCATTGACCGAGTTGTGAGATGAGTAGTTGGAGTAATCAGCATACCACAACTTGAACTTATTAATTCACAGCGACCACCGTCTTGTAATTATAAAGTTCCAACCGAATTAGATAAGGATTCAAATATGCCTATATTTGCATATTAATCATAGTCATCAATGTTAACAGGCAACTGCTTTTGCTTTCATGTGAAGTCGTGCAGAAACTTATTATATTTTCTTTTTCTGACGCTGCCTATCCTGTAACGTCAAGCTCTAGAATTCACTGTAGGAATTCCCCCTTTCACGCCAAGTTCTATAATTTGATGATGGTATTTAATGGTTTAGACAATCGATTCGGATGTTTAATAGTAGACGGATTAGATAGTAATTATTTCAGGGATAGTAGTTTTTTTCTCATCTAAGACTAAATTATAGTTATCAACCCTTTAGAGTGGAATCTCAAAATTTATAATGACCGCATCATGTATTGAATAACAATAATATTACTAGTTATTTTTGGATGGACTATTAGTATTGTACCTTAAAAGGGAGCTAATGTTGGTTGACCATGACCTCGTTATGAGTTATAATTATGGCACATAATAATTATGTTATAGTCGGGTTATAGGTTAAATAACAGTATTATTACTTAGGTCCAACCTAGATACTATAACAATGATTCCAATTACATTGAATAAAATAACGAAACAATGATGTTAGATTCCCTAGAGTATAGCAATTAATATACTTATCTAAGATTAGTGGCTAATAGTATCACAAATAGGCGATTGGTGTTTAAATAAAGATTATCCTATTGCTAATGATTTATTAGGAAAAATAATAACTTTCTTAATAGAAGTTATTTTTGAGTACTTATTAAAATCATTTTGTAGGTAACTATCAACCTTTTAACTTAAATAGCTAAGTTTCACTATTAGTTAACGGAATAATAGTAACACCCTCATTGTTTATCCATTTTGAATAAAAGTATACCATGCTAGGGGTGCTAACGTGAGGTGTAATAGTGATCCTAATATTTAATTTAGGAGCAAACATAATGATATTGTAATACATTATTAAATAATATTATCAATGAAAAATTGTAATAATCCAATTATTAATGTTAAGGTTATTATTCCAAGAAACAAAAATAGTAATATTATGGGTAACTATAATAAATCAATTCCTCCTAAACCCAAAGAAACTTAATTAGATTATGGGTCCTTAATTTCAAGGAAATGTATGTATTGTGAGTTACTTTGAATAAAATTGGTGTGAATCAATTCCCCTTTATAAAAAAAAGAGAAGGGGTAGACTTGTATTTAACTATCATTACTAGTCTATTATCAACCTAAATACAAGGAAAATGTGAGGGAAGATTATAATTGAGGTAAATACAACTATAAGCATATAAGGATAATGTTGACCAAAGGAAATGATGGAATCATCTCTGAAGTATTAGTAATAGAGTATTAAAATGTTATTGAGAGATATATATTATTTGTGAATCTAAAAGATGTCAATTATTATGGAAAAAGGGGTGGGAGCCTGATAGTAATGCTCCTTGATGTAAATTATACTATCTAATCAAGCAATACTAACCTCAAAATATTATTATGTCCCTACATGTTTACCTTATCATTTGAGTGGATTTTTAGGGGACACATTTTTACTTTGTAATAAAATAATCCTTCCTAATGTTAATGTTACCCTTGTACTTCATGAAGTGAAGTTATGCAGTTCTTATGCTAGCTAAATTATAAATATGAGTTACAGGAGACACATTAATAAGTTCTACTTGGCTAAAATTTTCTTATGAGTCAATTAACAAATTTATATTAGTATTTTGAGCCTTCATAGTTGTGTTAGGTGAATAATGTTATAGTTAAAACATAGGATGCGGTTTTTGTTGTTTTCCAAAAGAAATATTAATGGAGCATACTATTTTTTATAGTGTTATTACTGCTAATAACTATGGTTAGTATCGAAGCATGATTTCTTAGAACTTTATTCATCTTAGTGCTTGGAAAAAAAAATTGGATTTTTCTAGCAAAAAATTTGGGCATGACACATAGTTATAGACTCATGGCTTCTCATGCTACAATTAGATCTGGTATTGATCATGTGTTTCATAACTCTTTCACTCAAGGAATCACATCTACACAATATATCTTCAATCCTCTTCCTAATCCTACTTTTCTTATGTCTTCTTCATAACCAATCATTTATGTGGACTTAGAAATTGTTGTTGCAGATTTCCCTGAGGATAAACTTAAATAATTGGACAAATATTTAGAGATTCATCAACTATTCTTAAGCATTGAATCTTTCATTGTAGAAGTTGTTCCTCTTTTTAATAAAATTAGAAATTTAATCAATTATTTCCAAGGCATATAAGTGTTGTGTAGCCTAGCTCATATAGTGGATTCAAATATCTTGACAATAGCTAGTTGCACTCAAGTTCTTACTGGTGCTTAAAATAAAAAGAGGAAACAAATTTCCACTCCTACGATCATACCTTCTATTCCTACTTTTACCCCTCCAATCATAGCATCCACAAAACAATTTAGTACTGGTCTAAACTCTAGTTTGTTGCAAGAATGATGGTGTTGTCATTGATGTCTACAAGAATTTTGTTGATTGGTGTTGTCATTGATGTCAACTATGGGATGAAGATGTTGAGGATATTGAGAAAATTATGGAAAAGAGGAAAATGGGTTGTGCATGTGTAGTTGAGACCTTGAGGAAGTGTTGTGAGTACATGGAGATATTCTTGTGTTGCAAATTTTGAAGATGAGTTGGAATGAAGTAATGAGATGAGTTGATGTCTCTGGTACTTGGTTTCCAAGTGCTTTTGAGAAAATTTAATAACAAAGTAAACTGTGTTGTGCAAATGTTCATAATGTGTTATGGTATTGTGCTCTACGTTCTTTCTGTTTTGATTCTATGCTTTTGTGGATCTTATAGGTTATTCAAGGTTGATAGAGGTTGCTATATTCAGAATTTGGGTTTCTAGATCATTATACAATGTGAGATATTTTCACCAATGTATGAACCAATTGTTTAGTGATGTTTTTTGTTGTCTAGGAGAAATGTATTTTCTCTGCATCTCTTTTCTATTTATATTCAAGTCGTGCATATTTGGGACGATGCTTATAATGCTTTTATCTTTTTATATTCAAGTTTTTACTTGATTTGGTGTAGTATAGTGAGAGTTTCATTTATCAATATGCAAATAAGGGTTATCAGTTGTCCTGAGTTAAAGTATTTACTGATGCGAGCTTGGATGAAGTGTTTGATGAATCTTAAGTAGTTCATGGATTGTTCTAGATTGATTTTAAGTGAATTATATTGTTCAGAACCTTTGGCTTGATTTAAGGAAGTGTGTACTTAATGTCTATGGTGTTTTATACGGGTGTTGGTTGACCTTGTGTTTAACACTACATGTGAGGCTTGTGGAAGCATGTTGTAGTGTGTTGGGATCTATTTGGGTCCTAATTAAGGATTTATGTAGGTAACCTTTCATTCCTATCCACTGTGGGAATGTTTAGGTGTCAACCTATTTTGAATTTGAATGTATAATAGCTAATGGCTGACATTGCAGAAATTTTTTGAGATAAAGCTTGATATAAATATGTATGGTGTTGATACAAGAGGGTGTACAAAAGAGTAAGAAGCAAGATAGATGAAAAGAGTGATGCAAGTGAAGTGTATGTGATGTGAATCTGAGCAAAGCAGTGCAAACTTCAAGTTAGGGTTCTTGAAGGTAGTGAGATTAATGCATTTGAAATATTTCATGTGAGATTGAGAAAGTGTGCGAGCAATTGTGGTGGACTCCTTGTTGCATTGATAATTTTTTTCTCTATGTAACATTCTTCTTCTCTCTTCTTGTATTCTTTCTATGGCAGTGAGCCCTGGCTGTGAGCCTTTTCGGACAGTGTGTCCTATTCTAGCAGTGAGCCCCTTTGTACCGATTTTTCTATTACTTATATTGTGAGCTATTCCTCACCATGGTTTTTCCCTAATTGGGTTTTCCATGTAAATCTGGTGTTCTCATGTGTATGGTGTTGTGATTTTAGTTTTTGTTATCTGCATTTCATGTTTAATCAATCTAATAGAATAAAATTTTAGTGAATTCTTATGGATCTAATTACTATTGAGGGTTTTGAAGGTTTAATTTGCTACAAATGATTCACCTCCCCTCTCAGTTGTCTTGTTCATTTCAAAAATTGGTATCAGATCAAGGTTCCTTGGAGAAGAGCCTAATTGCCTAAGGTAGATTTGGGATGGCGAACATGATTCCTTTGGAATATCCTAGATTCGATGGCTCAAATTATGCATTATGGAAGAAAAATATGGAAGGATATTTATCTGCTTAGGGATATGGGATTGAGAAGGCTTATTAGAATACATTTACTCCACCTCACAATGGTTCGAGTACAAGTGCAAAAATCAAGGTGCATGAGATTAATGCTAAGGAAAAATTTATTAATGTGAATAATTTGTCAAATACTAAAATAGTTAAAGTCATGAGTTTGAAGACCGCCAAAGAAGTTTGGGACAAGCTACAAAGCTTTTATGAAGAAGATCCTAAGGTCAAGCAAGCAAAGTTACATAACTTGAAGGCATAATTTGAAATGATGCATATGTTTGAAGATGAAACAATTAAAGGCTACATTCAGAGAGTTGATGAATTGGTGAGTAATATGAGAGGTCTTGGTGCAAAACTTAAAGAATCTAAAGTGATGAAGAAAGTTATCATATCTCTTATGGATTGTTATAGTGAAAAAGTATTTGGTACTAAGGAAACGGTTGATTTTGATAATTATTCTAGAGATCAGTTAATTGGTACTCTGACTGCATTTGAAATGAGAAAATGAAGAATTAAGGTACAAAAGTAGAGACTGCTTTCAAGGTTGGTAAATCTGAGAAGGTTAAAGATTCAGGTGATGAATATCTTGATGATTTGGAAGCTAACTTTGTGAGAAGGATGAAAAATAGCACCAGTAAGTACAAAGGTAAATTACCTTTCAAATTTTTTAGTTGTAGTTCAAGATAGGTCATTATGCTTCTAGATGTCTAAAAAGAGCTATAAATAATAAGAACAAGGAAAATAAAGGAAATATGATTAGGAAAGCTTACTATGTGAGAGAAGATGTTGGTATTTCTGATGATGAATCTGATTATGGAGATTTTGATGATAATGAATGTCTTTTTTTGGCTATAAAAGAAGAAACTGGTTCTGCTAACCCTGAAAGTTATGTGAAGGAAAGTGTTATGGAGATGAAGGATACTAGGTTGAAGGTACTTTGGTATCTACTTTTCATGTCAAAGAAGATAAGAATTACTAGGTTGTTGATAGTGGTTGTTCTAATCATATGACCAAATACAAAAATAAGTTAAACTTGAAAAGTATGATGGAAGATTAGTTAAGTTTGGAGATGATTTGGGAGCTAATATTTATGGAATTGGTTCAATCGGTTTTGATGGAAAGCATAATACTGACAATGTTTACTACGTTAAGGGCTTAAGACATGATCTCTTGAGTGTTGGAAAAATGTGTAGAAAAGGGTACAATCTTATGTTTAAGGATGAAGTATGCGAGATCCGAAAAGGGTATGGAACTATGATCATTGCAGGTAAGAGAACAGATGGAAACATCTATCACCTTAAGGGTGTTGATGGTAATTTCTTTATGTCACAGATTAATGATAGTTGGTTATGGCACTGGAGGATGTGTCACATGAATTTTGATAATTTGGCAAGAATAAGTTTGGTTCATGCTGTGAGAGATTTATCTAGAATCACAAAACCTATCAATGTTGTTTGTGAGAGTTGCTAATTTGGAAAACAAATAAGGAGTATCTTTAAGGGAAAGGAACAATCTGCTACCAAACTATTGGAATTAGTGCATATAGATCTTGGTGGTCCTACAAGGGTGAGAAGTATAAAATTCAATAGGTACTTTATACGTTTGATTGATGAATACTCTAGAATGACATTGGTTACTTTTTTTAGAGATCCCGCAAGACTCTACTAAATGAAGCTACTACACAGGTTGATGTTAATGGTTCACTATCTAAGGTTTACAAGCTAGAAAGGTCAATTAAGTAGGGATGTCCCTTGGCCCTTGCACTATTTTTCATAGCTTATGATGCTCTCCACTATCTCCTAAGGGAAGCACGTAGCTCCCCAAGGTCCTGTTGGTATGTGGCAACTGATCATGCAAATATTGTACACTCATAACAAGAAATGGGGTTCGCGGCATCACCCAAAAAAAAAATCATTAACACGTCAAGGTTTTCCCACTGACACGTCAAGGTCTTTTCCATTGACACATCAATGTTTTCATGTTAACATGTCAAATAAAAAATGACCTTGTAAAACCCTACTTATAGAAGGTTCTGAAAAGCTTTTTGTAAGAAGTTGGGATGTATGTTGAGGCATGGTGTTCGCAAGATTGTAATATATTTTTCATTTGATAATAAAATCATTGGGTGGCTAAGTTTCTGTGGATGTAGCCCATATTAGGTGAACCACCTTAAATTTTGTGTTGATCTCTTTTGTGTTATTCTGCATTAATATTTTTGGGTTATTTAGTCTACATATAATTGTTAATGTTTATTGCTCCAATCTTCCTAAATCCTAACAGGTCCAAGGTCTGATACTACCAAAAAGGAAGAGTTGCTTAACATCCAATTTGCAGATGACACTGCCATCTTTTTGGAGCTCCAAGAACAGAACTTGGTCAATCTAATGGAGAATCTCAACATCTTTTGTTTGGCCTTGGGTGCTAAAATATCAAAAATGAAATCCATAATGCTAGGTTGGTCTGAAACCCCACCTGGGTGGTTGCTTAAGTTTGACTTCTAGTGGGGGAGCACAGAAGCAAGAGAGATACTTGGGAATCCCTTTCTCTATTTGACCCAATCTTAAGGAGATGTGGCAATGGATCAAAACTAAACTAGATAAGAAAATTTATAGTAGGAGTAAACAACATATATCTATTGCTAGCAAAATTCATATCTGTCAAAAAATTATGTCTTCTTATACCATCTACTTTGCATCTATATGGTTCTTTAGTGGATACCAAATCCATGAAATTTAGAAGAAGATTAGAGGGTTTTTGTGATTAGATGGGAAGGGGGAGAGGAAGATGCACTCTATCAAATAGGAGTGATGTTTCCCAGATAAAGAAAATGGGGTTCTTGGGCTAAAGGATCTTAAGAAACATGGAATTTCTTTGGCTGCTAAGTGGATAATTAAATCCCTTGAAGGAGAGAAACCATGGAAAGTTCTTGTAAGGAACAACATCAGGGAGGAAGTTCCAAAAATGGCTAAGTCCTGGAAATCCCTTCCCTTCACTAATCTTCTTATTACCAAACTACCTATAGTCCTTTTAGGTTCAATTGTCTTTGAAAGCATCTGGAGAGCATGGGAGTTGGAACTAGAGGAAACATGCAGTGTCCTTTGTTCATTAAGCATAACCAATATCTTTTCCATCCCATTAGGTCTATCTGGTGGAACCTGGAACATTATGGGAAACCCTTAGCCTTATTGTAAGGCTGCTTAGCCAAAAATTGGAACCAATTTGGTATTAGAACATTTAGCAACATTTTAAGTAATGGGTCTCTTATCAACTAAGATCAGCTTAAAGGCGAGTTTAGTCTCCCCTAGACCAATTCAAGAACCTATAATGTCATTAAAGAATCCTACAAGGGTTTTCTGGTTGACACCAATGGTAGGGACCCTTGTCTAGCTGACTATGTGTGGCAAGGCTCCACCCCTCCCAATGAAATTAAAACTAAAACTATTTGCAAGGTGTTAATCAATTCTAACCCCCTATTGAGTACCTAATAAAATGGAAAGTGAACTAGGAAAACAATACTTGGTAGAAAGCCTTCATGAAAAATTGGAACTATAATGTGGAAGCTAAGAAATCTTGCTTTAGGTGGCTTCTCCTATTGAATAAACTTTCCTACATGTTAAAACATGTTGATATTCACATTTGTAATTTTTCCAGGGCTCCTAAACTATCAACAATATATTTTTTTAATGTTTCTATGCTAATGAAATATGGAATATATTTTGTAGTAACCAGGGATTCTGGAAGAATGGAATGGTAAACTAGAAAGAAATTCTTATGGGTCATGATAAAAAGCTTGATAAGGATTTGCATCTAGTCTAGTTTGTTTTAACAACTAAAATACTATGGTGCATTTGGAAGGAAAGAAATGAGGATAAATTTAATGGCAGTAGGAGGGTTCTTACTGAGTCTCAAAAAATACTCACATTTCTCAATGTTGGCATGTAGGTAATAGCCACCATGCAAATAGTTGAAAGCAAGTTTTTGAAGCTACTCAAAGATGGGATAATCGTAATCAACTAGCATGAAGTCAAATTTGGGCACTCATGGCAGCAAGGTCAACCTAACTTGGAGATTTTCATGAAGGAATTACAAGCATTTCAAAAAGAGCTCAAAGACAAAGTTGATTCAGTTGAGAGAGTTCTAGAAAATAGAGCTCCAAGGTTGCATACAAACAAAAATCAGGAAATTGAAGAAATATTTTTGAATGATGAGCTAGAGACCTTGTTAATACATTTGCCAATTGGGGAAGTTTGGAAGACTACAGTGAAAGCAAGAGCATTGGGAATTCTGCCTAAACCAAGAATCTATATTATCAATATGGGT